>MU776732.1:104795-149795 GCA_026770625.1 Nicotiana glauca
ATTTATTTTGAAATTTTGGGAATAATTCTCATATAAAGCAAAAATCACGTGCTCACACACATTGTGCACTAACTGAAACTATTGAAAAGGACGCTGCCCCTACAAGTGTTGGCCTCTAGACCAGCTTTTTATTTGTATAAGCCTAGGTCCATTTCCATGTAAATATAAAGTAGCTTTATTCTTGCATTTGCATTATACTTTTCTAGCTTATTTATGTCTACTCTTGTAACTTAAGTTTTTTATTTTTAGACATATATAGGGGGTATAGACTCTGAAGTTTTCTACAAGCAATCAAATCTCTATATTGGTGTCTCCTCCCCCCAGCACCATGTTGCCTTTCTTGTAATCACTGTTCTCTATTAATACAAGAAAGTTTTTATTCAATTCTCTCGTTGCTAATTGTGCCACTAATAGTCTAGTCTAGCATGTGAAGGGGGCTTTAGACTGGCGGAAAGTAATCCCACAGAAGTCGATTACTTTGCCTTACGTCGCCCTTCCAAACTTATCAGGAAGGGGTTGTGTAATAGTAACTATGATTAAGAATACAACACTAATAAGAAGATGGATTATATCATTTGTTTGGAATACACATAAAATGAACATATGTCCTAAACTACCATGAACAAAGTGATAACTTGTATATAGAATGTTGATGCTTCTCTATGCTAGCCTTCGTTATCCACAACAACTCAACTACAAAATATGCATCTATTAGTGATATTTATTAATGTTTCTACACGAGTCTAGGATATGAATCCATGCTCAAGGATCAACTTTTCAATATAACCCAGTACATATACATGTACCAACACAAGTCTCAATCTCTCATTACAAACTGTGCAAATTTATGCACCCAACATAAATTTGTGTGCTTGGTGCAAATCCATACCTACGTTCTTAGGGCCCAATATAGCATATGTGATCACTTGACTCTAGAGAGATGAATCCAAATCCAAGAGTGTAATAGTTCAATGGCTAAATCATGTATCATATAGTCAATATCACTCACAGGTATGATAAGTGGGGATTTTGACTACTTATTAGTGCATTTTAGCTTTTGTTTCAATCCAAAAGTATTTAATTGTATTCCCGAAAACTGATGAAATATGCTTAATTATATGAGTATTGGAAAATGGGCCACAAAGATAAAATCCAACTCAATAAGGAGTGATCTGAACTCAAGGATAAAATCAGGCACAAAAGCTCAAGTGCGGACCGCGGATTTCCATTTGTGGCCGCAGATTGTGAAGGAAAATTCATAAGAGTCCAAGTGCAAAATGTGGACTGCACATGAAATCTACGGCCGCAGAAGCTATGCAAGAGCTAAACTTTATAGAGTCTCATTTCAAACTTAAAGGAAAATGTAGACCGTACAATTATTGTGCGGCCGCACTCAAAATGTACGGTCCGTAGAAGAGCCCTATACGGCCGCTCTAAACATTTTGCAAATTGTAGAATATGAGAAATGCGACCGCATTCCCGAATTGTTTGGCCGCAGAGTCAACTCCTGTCAAGACTGAAGAGAAATGTGGACCGCACATCGAATTGTGCGGCCATAGAACCTCCAAAAGGGCATTTTTGTCCGAAAATTCTAGCTTTGTCTAAATAGACTAGTTTCACGAAATTAGGTCAAGTTTTGAATATTGAAAGTTCTGTAGCCGTTTTCCCTTGCTTCTTTAGGCAACTTTAGCTTATTTTGGTGATTTAACATTGGATTTTCATCTTTTAATCTTGCAATATGAGTTTTATCATCTTTTCTTCTTTATTTTCTTCTATACCCATTATGAGCAGCTAGATTTTCAACTAGGGTTGTGACCTAATCCTACCCTAGTGAGTAAACCTAATGGATGTTTAATTTATGGCTTGTTTATGGTTGGGTGTTTATTATTTAGCTTGTTCTTGCTTTAATTGTAGAATTAACAGTTGCAAGCATTAGTTCATGCCTATTTGACTAGGTCTCTACTTGAGAAAAAAAGACTTAGTCTAGGAAAACTTGACTAACAAGAATTTGGGATAAAATAAAGATTTATAGTCACAAGTAAAGGGTTGAACCTAGAGATAGTAAAACCTGACTTGAGAATTTTATCAACTATTTTGTTCAATACCCATTTGGACTTAAGAAAGCCAAACGGGCAAAATCTCTCTCTTACCGAGAGGTATTGAGTGGGTACTTAAGTGTTGATAGCTATAATACACCCCCACCAACGAAACAAGCTTTAAAGCTTACAACCCATTAGGCAAGCACCTAGGTGAAGGTCATAGCCCTAGGCCTTTTACATTATTTGAAAAATATCCAAAAACAATATTCTCTAGATTTATATCCTTAGACTTGTAATCCTTATCGTAATTTTAGAAGTAAAAACAAAACCATATTTGTGGAAGTACAATCTAGATACTTCACGTGCTCTATCCAAATGTATACTACTAATTTCCATCCCAGCTCCATGTAGATTCAATCTTGACTCCTTGTTGGGTATTATTATTGCAATCGACCATTTCATAACCTTAAATAAAGGTGTAACTTGGACGAGATTAATTTTTGGCGTCGTTGTCGGGGAGCTAAAAATAGATTTAGCTATATCCATGTTACTAATCTTTATGGTGAAACAATTGTAGGTGAAACAATGGCTCTCAATAACAATGATCCTCTAGGATATATGCCTATGGGGGATGTGGACGTGGAAGATGACCAAGTTGAAGAGGTTTCTCTTGAACCTCAAGAAAATAGACGAGGCTAACCGCCTTAAGACAGCGTTCCCGTTCCATCCCCACCTCCATCAAGAGCGGCTCCACACCGGGTGTTGCCGGATGAAAGGTATGCAAGTGTCATAGTCCCACCCCGCATTAGGGCGAGCAACTTTCAAATCACAAATGTTATGGTGACATTTCTAGAGCAACACAGATTCTTCACCGGGACTCCGAATCAAAATACGTATAAACACTTGAAGGGTTTTCTGGACACTTGCTAGGGGAGTAAACAGACAAACGTCTTCGAGGATGCTTTGAGGTTGAGGCTATTCCCTTTCTCTCTACGGGGGAAGGCCTTGTATTAGTTATAAAGGTTGCCAAACCATTCCATCCATACATGGGATGAATTGGCGGAAAAATTTATTGCCAAGTTCTTTTCTCTTGGGTATATGGCTACTCTTAGAGACGAGATTCTAGCATTCAAACAAGAACCCAATGAGCCTTTGCATAAGATATGGGAGAGGTACCGAACTATGGTGAAAGAGTGCCCAAACAATGACATGATGTAGGCTATGATTCAACAAACTTTCTGTAGGGGATCAATACTACCAATCAATGCGTGGTCAACCAATTTGCTGGTGGAAATTTCATGACAACACCATATGCGAAATTTTGTGAGATTTTAGATAAAATCGTGGATACTTCATCGGCAAGGCAAAGTAGAGAAAATGTTTCACAAGGTGATCCAAACGTGATTCACCTACATAAAGAATTGCATCATCATGGGCAAGCAATTTTAGAGTTGACCACTACAATGAATCGATTAGCCAAGGCTCAAATTCAACAAGTGAAAGGTCCTAAGCAAGTCAATACAATGGAGGGAGTTAGTATGATGGTAAACAAGAGAAGTTAAAAGGGCCCACAAGTGCAAAACCATGTGGAAAGTTATGTACAAGATGATAGTGGGTTTGATCAAGATGAATCTTACAATGAACAAGATGAGCAAGTACAATATGTGAACAACTTCCAAGGGCAAAGAAACAACTCTAAAGGTAATCAAGGGAATTGGAATTCTAGCAACCAAGGTAATTGGAATGGTGGTAAAGACCAAGGGAATTGGAACAATCAAAACAATCAAGTAAGGCTGTCCAACGGGACGCGACGTGACGGGACACGATGAATTTAAGCGGGACGATGGCGGGACGGGACGAAACAGGACGGGACAAACGGGACGAAACGGTCGTCCCATCCTGTCCCACTAACAAAAGGGACGGGACGGGACGAAACGGGACGGGTTCGTGGGCCTTAAGTGTATTTTTTAATTAAAAAAATGTCTTGTTTTTTTAAAAATTACTATGTTTTTAAAGTTTGCAACGGCTAAATTTTTGACTTATTTAATAAACTTAAGTGTTACTATGTTAAAACAAAAATTAGAAAACTAAGTAAAGAATTATAAAATATTAAAACAAAAGACTTGTAATGAAATATTCTTGTAAATATAAATTTATAATAGATTTATATTTTATTTAAGACAATTCATAAAAATAATTCAACGCTTAGAGCCTTTTATTTTATTAATAGAACTTTCAAATCTCAAATACAAATATAATTCTTTTGAAGAGTACCTAATCTACGCAGTCACCTTCTAGGAAGGGTTCTGTTTGAACTAGGCCTCTTAGTAGCCAATTACAAATTATCATACTAATATTTGTAAGCACATATATAGCTTCTTTGTAACTTATCAATAATATCTCTCGGACATTCTACTGGAATTGGCAATGCTGATTGATGTTCCATGAGCTCAATGCCGTCATCGCTCCCAGTGGTTAGTATCTCATTGTATTCTTCTTCTTCCCTAGTGGTTAATTTTTCAAAACCAAAATTTATTCTTTCTAAATTAATCCAATCTCTGAATAATACAGAAATATCTACACTGTCTTCTGCTAATGAATGTCTATGATCTCCAATTTGAATCTTGCCGCACTGAAAGCACTCTCCGATGCTACTGATGATGCTTGAATAGACAGGATATCTCGGACCATAATTGAAAGTGTTGGAAAAGCCTTGCCACGCTCCCTCCGCCATGATAAAAGTTGTTCCTTGCATTCTTCGTCTTTAATATTTTTCAATCCTTGATTAAGATAAGAATCAAGTTCATCATTAATAGAGGAATCAAAACCTGTTATATCATCCATATCTTTCCATAAAACATCTGGTCCAGACTTAGAAGTAGAAGGAGCAGGTTCAGTACTAGTTGTATCTATAGATTTATATTTATCAAACATTAATCTAGCATAAGAATATATGCTAGCTTGGCAATTTTCGAGAGATAGTTGTTCATTTTCTTGAATTTCTAAATTCTCATAAATTTTACGAACAAGTCCCTTTGCACCTCTTAGTTTTAAAGATGGGTTAATTAGAGTAGAAATTAAATAAACTTCGGGAATAGGGAAAAAATACTTTTTAAATTTTAAAATTATTTCTTTAATGGCCGGTGCATAAGTTGAATTTATTTTATACTTAGAAAATACAACAGAAATTCCACAAATATACCATAATATTTGGCTAACAGTAGGATAATATATACCAGAAAATTATTTTGTAGCATAATAAAACTTTTCTAAAAATCTAGTAAGCTCTCTGATCGCATCCCAATCAGAATCAACAATTTGATCAACAGGGTAAGCATTATGCATATTAAATACCTTTTGGATAGGCACCCGATAATCAAAAGCAACTTTAAGCATTTCATAAGTAGAATTCCACCTAGTACAAACATCTTTTGGAACTTTTCTAAATGGAAGGCCAGAACTAGCACATTGTTGAGCAAATTCACGAATTCTACTTTGTTTATGAGCACGAAAAATATAGTTACAAGCATGTTGTATTTTACTACAAGCATCAGAAAATAAATTAAGACCATCTTTTACAACCAAGTTAAAAATATGGCATGCACATCTAACATGAAAAATTGTTGGATTAATTGGACAAAGTCTAGATTTTAAGCTATTTGCCGCGGTTGTGTTAGCAGAAGCATTATCCAAGGTGATAGTTAAAACTTTATTAGCGAGTACATAAAAATCAAGTATTTGTAGAACAGTAGTTGCAATATATGCTCCAGTGTATTTTTAATCAACAAATTTATAACCAATAATACGTTTTTGCAAGTTCTAGTGATGATCAACCCAATGACATGTAACAGTTAAATAATCACAACCATTAGGACTACGACCTATATCAGATATGATAGACACTTTACAATCTAAGTGAAAAAATACACAACGAATATACTGAAGATATTCGATTTGAAATTAAAAAAATATCATTTCTAACCGTGGTCTTGGGAAAACCTTGAAAAGCAGGGTTATAAGTTTCTTGTATATAATGCACAAAAGCAGGGTGAGAAGGAAAAGTAAAAGGTAAGCCACAGACAGCCACCATTTTTGCTAAGTTCTCACGATCTCTATCTTTGTTATATTTGCTTAAAACATGACCAGAAGCAGGGTCAAGTTGTTGTTGAATTTGATTAGAACCAGATCCACAAGGAGCGCGAGAACTGATGGTAGGATCTATAATTTTTCCAGCTTCTATGTTAGCTTTTATCCATAAATCTTTGTGATCCTTTCTTAAGTGTCTAGATAAACCCCCCGTCCCACTTGTGTGTGCAAATTGCTGCTTACATTTTTCACATATAGCACGATTATTGACTTTATCATGTTTAAAAAAATTCCACACGAGTGATGTTTTGGGACGTTCAATCTTAGGCTTACCCCTTATAGGGGGTACAGGGGGTAAAGCTCCAGACTGAGATTGACTCTGAGTTGGAGCTTGTGTTGCGGGACTAGTGGGTGTTTCATCTAATTCTTCTTCCTCATTTTCTTCATCGTCAAAAAACATATCATTGCCAAATTGTCTTTGTAAAGTTTCATGATCTAATTATTCTCCGACATAAACATCATAAAATATAGGGGGTTGGGAAAATGAAGTTTCATCAACATGAGTCATTTCATCAATATGCTTTCTAACTCTAGGTCTAGGAGAAGGGTTAGGATTAGGATTACTACTACTTTCACCCTTACTACTTTTTCTAAAAATACCAAATATATTTTTAGGTACCATAATTTAAATACGAAACTAAATTAAAAAATCTAACACAAATATTAAACACACAAATGAAATACGAAAATATAACACGTAAAGTAAACACAAAAGTTAAACACTAAAATGATACGCAAAAATTATATATTAAAATTAGGAGATAGAACGAGTGCACCGTGATTAAATATTGAAACTTGAAGAAATTGCCAAAAATATTTCTCCAAATACTTGACGAATTAATTTGAAGCTTGAAAGTTGCTCCAAAAAATTTGCCCAAATACTTAAAAGTTGAAACTTGAAAGATACCACTTGATACTTGATATTAACAAAATTGAGAGAATAATATAGAATATAGATAGAATATTAGAATGTAAGAGATTTGAGAGAGAAGATTGATTTTTTGTGGGAAAAAATGAAGAAGAATGGGGGGTATTTATAGTAGAAAATAGGGCCAAAGTATAATTTAATAAACATAGGTGTTATATTAAAAATTTGGGGGGTAGGGGGTATTTTGGGGGGTGTAGGGCCTGTTTGGACCGTTGCCAACGGCTATTTTTGCCAATTAATCCGTTGGCCAACGGCTAGTTTAAAAAAAAAATTAAAATAGGCGGGACACGGGACGGGACGCGGGACGGGACGGGATGAAATGGGACGAAACGGGACGGGACAAACGAGACGAAACGGTTGTCCCGTCTCATTTAAATTGACGTGGTACGGGACCGAGACGGGACGGGCCGGCCCGTCCCGTTGGACAGCCATAAGTCTTGCACTACTCCACGTTCTTCAACTGACACAGAAAATGAATATTATTTCCTACCTCAAAGTGGGCTAAAGGGCTAAAGTATATTTGGCCATTGCATATCCAACATTTAGGATGGTTATAAATGTCCCCATTACAGCCGTATTCTTCTTTAGAAATCTGAAATATCTCTCTCCCTCTTGTTTTTTTAGTTACAAGTATAAAATGTTTCTTCTTCTCCCTAACGACTCTATAATCTTGATTAACAGAAGACAAAATTTAAAGAATGGCCTCAAAGAAAGGCCACGTGGTGCAAATAATTCAAATGTCACTAATCTAATTGAAGAATTAACCTAAATAATCTTCCATCCAACCGGTGAAATAAAAATTAGCTAGTATACATATCTGCGTATATTGGCTAGAAAAAATAAATGGGTCTTTACCCAAATAGCCATCCATATTATTTACTTTTTCTAGCCATATACATAAATTATACATAATTATACAAATGTAATACATATATTATGCATATATCATATATTCACCCGCTATTTTTAGTTTAAGTGGTANAAAAAAATTCTAGTGGGATGCGGGACGGGACGCAGGACGGGACTGGACGGGATGCGGGACAGGACAGGACGCGGGACGGGACGGGACGGGACGGGACGGGATAAAATGGGACGTGACGGGACGGGACAAACGGGACGAAATGGCTGTCCCGTCCCGTCCCGTCCCGTGTCCTGTTTAACATTGGCCCATCCTATTTAACTTGAAGCGGGACAGGACAGGACGAGACGGGACCGGGACAGGACGTGGGACGGGACGGGCCATCCCATCCCGGTGGACAGCTATACAATCAAGGAAATTGGAATGGTAAAAGTAACCAAGGCAATTGGAGTGGCAATAGTCAAGGATATTGGGGAGGCCACAACCAAGGGGGATGGAACAATAACCAAGGAAATCGGGGGTCGGGCTTTCAAAGTCCCCCGATGTATCAACAACTGAGCAACCATCCTCCTTATCCTTCTCATGGTCCAAGTTTTCCAACAATGAGATGGGACATACTAAGAACATGTTAAAACAAATGGTGGAGAAGAATGCCGACTCTGATGCCCAACTAGCCTTTGACAACACTTCAATTAGCAATTTGGAAGTTCAATTGGGGCAAATATCGCAAGATTTAAGCACTCATCCTAAGGGGGAACTATAAAGTGACACGGCGGTGAACCTAAAGGGTGGGAACAATACGGGACATGCCATGGCCATTACTACAAGGAGTGGAAAAGGTGGGGATACAACTACCTCAAGTCAAAGGAAACTTGTGGATGATGAGCAAGTGGTACAAGAAGATGAGATTCCGAACAATGAGGTGCAAGCAAATGATGAAGTGCGGATTGATATTAATGACAATGTGGAGGAGACTCAAGAGGAAGTGAACCCGTCTAGGGAGCACATTGTTGACATATCGGAACCGGTAGTGCCAAAGGCTAAGTTACCAATGCCTAGGCCTCCTCCTCCATATCCTCAAAGGCTTGCCAAGAAAAGTTGCGAGAATCAATTCAAAAAATTCATTGACATGATGAAGAGTCTATCTATTAATGTACCACTGGTTGAGGCTTTGGAGCAAATTCCCGGTTATGCAAAGTTTATGAAGGATTTGGTGACAAAGAAGCGGTCGATGAATTGTGAAACTATAAAGATGACTTATCAAGTGAGTGTCATTGTGCATTCAATGGCTCCTAAATTGAAAAATCCCGGCACTTTAACAATCCCTTGTACCATTGGAAATGCCGACTTTGCTAAAGCTCTTTGTGATCTTGGGGGAAGTATCAATTTGATACCCTATTTGGTTTTCAAGACTTGGGGTATTGGTCAACCAAGACCCACATCTATGAGATTACAAATGGCCGATCGTACCATAAAGAGACTATTGGGTATAATTGATGATGTGTTGGTTTGTGTTGATAAATTCATTCTCCCGGCGGATTTTGTTATTCTTGATTGTGAGGTTGACTATGAAGTGCCAATTATTCTTGGGAGACCTTACCTTGCTATTGTAAAAACTCTAGTTGATGTTGAATCCGGAGAACTTACTTTCTGGGTTGATGCTGAAAAAGTGATTTTCCATGTGTGTAAGTCTATGAGGCAACCCAATAGCAATGAGGTGTGTTCTTTTGTAGATTTGGTGACCGATGTGATTGTGGATGAAGCAAGTGCCGTAATGAATGTTGATGATACATTTGAGGCCATCTTGCTCAATTGTGATGATGAAGAAATGGAAGGTTATGTAATGTGTGAACTCTTTGAAAGGGAAGGGGTCATACAGTTATGAGCCCCACAAATTGTCCTTGGATCTTGAGAATAGAACCACTCCTCCAACAAAGCATTCAATTGAGTAGCATACCTTCTTGGAGTTGAAGCCATTGCCTCCATATCTTCGGTATGATTTCTTGGCCCTTCTTCTACTTTACCAGTTATTCTTTCCTCTTATTTGACTAACGTGTAGGTAGGTTCTACATTGGTGGTGCTAAAAAAGAGGAAGAAGGATATTGGATGGACATTGGCGAATATTTGTGGGATAAGCCCCGCATTTTGCATGCACAAAATTAATTTGGAGGAAGGTGCCAAACCATCTATTGGACATCAAAGGAGACTCAATGAAGCCATGCAAGAGGTTATCAAGAAGGAGATCATTAAGTGGTTAGATGCCGGGGTTATGTACCCCATTTCTGATAGTTCGTAGACTTCTTCGATTTAATGTGTTGCAAAGAAAAGGGGCATGACTTCGCACAAGAATGGTGACCGGGTGGAGAGTGTGTATGGACAATCGCAAGCTCAACAAAGTCATAAGAAAGGATCATTTCCCACTTCCCTTCCTAGATCAAATGCTTGATAGATTGGCCGGTCACGCTTTCTATTATTTCCTTCATACGTATTCCAGCTATAATCAAATTGTTATTGCTTCGGATGATCAAGAGAAAACTACTTTCACATTTCCTTATGGTACTTTTGCATTCTCGCAAATGCCATTTAGGTTGTGTAATGCACCGATAACTTTTCAAAGGTGTATGATGGCTATCTTTACATATATGGTAGAAGACTATCTTGAAGTCTTCATGAATGACTTTTCGGTGGTCGGGAACTCTTTTGATAATTGTCTAGCAAACTTGGACAAAGTGTTGGCAAGATGTGAAGAAACAAACTTGGTTCTCAATTGGGAGAAATGTTATTTCATGGTTGAGGAATTTATTATCCTTGGCCACAAGATCTCAAAGAATGGCATTGAAGTCAACAAGGCAAAGATTGAGGTGATTTCTAAACTTTCACTTCCAACTTTAGTCAAAGGCGTACGGAGTTTCTTAGGCCACGCGGGATTTTACCAGCGTTTCATCAAGGACTTCTATGAAGTGGTAAACTCATTGTGAAAGCTTTTGGATAAGATGCTAAGTTTCATTTCAATAGTGGTGGCAAATGGGCAGGTTGGGTTGGATTTGGGCGGGTTAAAAATGGTTTGAGCAAAAATGGGTTGGGTCTCAACCCGCCCATATTTCATGAGGGTAAAAAATAGGTTGGGTGTCAAATGGGTGGGTTGAATATGGGCTAACCCATATTATATAAGTGTAATTTTTTTCAAATATGAATAGCAAGTTTCAACAACAATCTACTAAAAGAAAAGTAAAAATGCTTTTTACTATGATTTTTGTATATATCATCACTACTGAATCATGGATATATCATTACTAACATTTAGTACTAAATCATGCCTTTTACTACCGAGTCATGTATATATTTTACTAAGATTTTTGAAGGTGTGCTCTTAGTAGTGATATATACATGCGTGAGCACGTGATTTTTGCCCTATATATGAATTATTCCCAAAAAATTCAAGCAAAATGATTTTTCTTTATTTTTACATTTTTTGTAAATTTTGTGTTATTTTCTGTTAATTGTTTGCCTTTTATTTGTGCATTTTAATTCATATGAAAAAATATTTAAAAAAAATAATACGCATGATATTTGCATTTAGGATCTAATTTCGCATTTCAGGACTAATCAGTAGTTACACTACTTCGAAAGTAAGAGTAAAATAACAAAAATAGTTTCTTTTACATTTTTTGGTTTAGTCTTCTTTTTAAGATGGGATTTATATTTATTTTAGATATTAATGAGTGCAATTAAATCAGGCCATTTAGTTTTAATTTTGTATCAAATAAAATCAAGGGAAAAAGGGAAAAGAGAAAATGAAAATAATTTGAACAAGTAATTGAAATAATAATAAATAAAAAAAAGAACAATTAGGCTTCTAGTTTTGGACTGGAATCGAGCCCAATTCCTCAGACCCGTCCCAATAGCCCAAACCCACCCCTAGGCCAGGCCAGCCCAAAATGCCCCAATACCCGGTCCAGTGCCCCCTAAACCTAAAAACGACATCGTTTCAAACCGTTGAATCTAAGACATCCATTACCCATGATCCTATGACCCTTATCAACCCAAACAATTAAATATAATTGTCCACAAACCCAAAAAATATCGGTCTCTTCCTCGTACACTTCCCTGTACCTCCGCCTCCACCACCGTATCTTCATCGGAGCCGCCGCCGCCGGCGAATGCCACCACCGCCAATCCGCCCAAAAAATACACCCTAGATTCCCCTTATCCCACTCTACTCGAATCCACTGTTCTTATCTTTCGAATCTCGCCGGAGCTCTTCGAATCTTCGTCGGAACATTTTCCGGCCACAACGCCACTTATTCCAAAGGACATCAAATTAACACCCTAGGGCCGTCTGAGCCTCCTCTACCCAACCCCCATAACCGCATGTCTCGAATCTTGCCGGCATTTCTCGAATCTTCATTTGAATTGTCTCCGGCCAAAACCCTAAATGGGCAAAATCGTGCCAAATTGGTACAATATGATACTCTCACCATCTGCATGAAGATTCCATCATCTAGGGTGATCAAACATCATCAGAATTGGCCAAATTTGGAAAATATTGACTGACCGGAGTCTTGAAGTGAGTCAGTGAGTTTTATTCTTAGTTTTAATTTTTGTTTAATTTCGTGTTAATTCTGTTCGGTTTTATTCGTATGATTGGTACCTATTTTTTGTCACATTTTATTCCGGATTATTGGTTTCCATTTTTATTAATGTTGTGTCTCTCTTTCATTTTTCTTTAATCATTGATGTTGAATCATGTTTTAATTCATGTGTTTTAGTTTGTTTAGCTTAAGTCTAGTCTAGTAGTTCATGGTTTAAGTTTTAGTTTGAATTTTGTCTAGACTTGGTTAATGGTAATCCTGTTAGGTTAAGCTTTGTTCGTAATTGAGTTTAGTCGTGTGAATTAATCCCATGTTCATGTTTCCTGATTAGTTAGTAATTTGAGTTTGTTTTTCTTAAGCTTGTCATTAGTTCATTCGATTCTGTTTTTTGCTTATGTGTTCGAGTCTCCCCAAGAGCAAGGTGAGAAGTTTCTTGGAGGGAAGGATGCCGGGGGTCTATTTGGAAACAACCTCTCTACCCCAGGGTAGGGTAAGGTCTGCGTACACACTACCCTCCCCAGACCCCACTAAGTGGGATTATACTTTTTTATTGTTGTTGTTGTTGTTGTTGCTTATGTGTTCTGATCTGCTTTGGTTGATTCTGATGGTTTGTTTGACCTTAATTGGTTTTAATTCCTGATTTTAATTTAATGGTAGTTTAAGTCTCTGTTAATTTGTTTGGGTTGTAGTTTTAATCAGGGAAAAAGAGTTTGGGGCCAACTGGCATAGAGTTTGTAATTTTAGGTTGGATTAAGGGGTAACTTAGTCATTTAGGATAGGGAATCTTGCAAGTGGTTGAAGTAAAACCTCCTAGAAGCTTTTAGGTGAGGGTTTTAAGAGAAATTCAAAAGATAGGTGTACTAACTTGAGTGACAAGTCAGAAAATAGAGGGTTAAATAGAAATAAAAAGAGGGACTACTTTGTAAGAGTGAAAATCTGAAACTCCCTCATTTGTGCCTATAAAAGGGGCATTCCCATGCATTGTTGAAGAAGTTTGGCAGCCATCAAAAATTCCCCCTAAAAGCTCTCTCTCTAATATTCAGATCTGCATTTGAAATTCAAATATACAAAATCCAAAACATTAGAAAATAGAAAAAAATAAAAAACATTTACTATTTCATTGCCTGTTTCAATTATTTTCAAGTCCCTTTTTGGTGTTCTTCATTTCTGCTTTAAGCTGGAGTTCTTAAAGCATTTGGAGGTGTTTAATGACCTGTTCGAGTGAATTTGGGGTCTACTTAGTTTAGATTCTGGTTGAGTTTTGCTCCAGTGAAGTTTTAGGAGCATTTTAAGTTCAATCTCGAGTCATTTAGGTGCTACATCCCTGTGGTATTTGCTTGGGTTTGTTGAAGTCATTTTGGTCAAAATTACTCCAATTTGTTGTTGTGATTAGCTGATGGATACCAGTTGTATTACCTGTTGCTGATCTCTTCTCCTTGTTGTAATTCCAATTCCAGGTACACGCTCAAAACCACATTGATGTAACCACAACTTGGAGTGAAATGCAATTGTATTGACTGATCTGTGTTCGTTTGGGTATATATGTGGCCGTAATTATTCAATTGATGAGTAGTGATGTATATTTGATTTGTTGGATTTGAATTGTATTAAGGACTGTTAATAAGGACCACTTCTGGACTGTTTTGACTGCTTCAGTAGGTGAACATCTAGCTATAGCTTCATTGTAATTCATACTCGCCTGGTTTAGCATTTGAGCCAGTATGTGATATTCGTCTCAATTCTAGATTTAATCTGAGCGTATGTCTTCAATAGCTTCGTATAGTACTAATTAATATTAGCAGGTTATCAATAGTTTGCTTTCGTTGTTATATAGTTAGATTTGAATGAAGTATGAATTAGCTTACCCATGCCAGTATTAATAAAATAGTCAGGTTAACTTGTACGTCCAAACCGAGGTTCGTTTGTAATTGATAACTGGAATTTCAATCTGTTAATGACTGTAGTGATGATAGACCCAAACTGGTTATTAAATTAATTGGATTGTCAACACATTGCTTATCTTTTAAAATCAGAATAGTATAGTGGTCTTATGAATGATCTTGAGTGCCAATTTGGTGTGATGTGGTATTAAAAGAGTGTGTCCATTTAGATATTGTCGTTGGGCTCACGTTGGCCCCAAAGGCACCTTAATTTTCCAATGATTCCCGGAAGGGCATATATTTGGGTCCAAGGCCACTTTAGTTGTAATCTCGTGTGTTTGGACGGTTCCGGGGCCCAGCCCGCAAAGTTTCTGAACAGTGAGACCATCATTGCTGTTCAAAGTATTTTTCTTTACTCGTTCTATTCGTGGGCTTAATTGTTTGACATTGTGTTACTGGACTTTGAAACTTTCGCACATATTAGTCGATTAAGGTTATTTTTATTTTTAGAGACGATCTAAGTAGAAAATTATAGTTTGCTTTAGGATTGACCTTTAAATAAGATATGATGAGACGAGCCTCGCCAAATAAAAATGCAAATTGCGAGACCCTCATTAAATGCTTATATTAAAACATTTAGACTTCGGGATGGGCCGTTTAGCGAATTTCACGGCCTTCCCAAAAGATAAATAACGCGTTAGTCACTTTAGGCGCGTATTTTAATAATTTACCTTCTTAAACTCGGGTGTGCATTTCATGTGACCCAAATGAAATCCCAAAATGGTGGATAAAATGTGTTCAGGATTGTGGGTGCATTTCATGTGATACGATCCAAAGACACATTTTAAACAGCGTTCAACCTTATTTTAAAAATTAAATAAAAAGCGATTAAAAGTTAAAATCGGCACATAGGTTCATCATGTAATAAAATCAGATAAATAAGCTAAACATGACAGTTGAGCGACCGTGCTAGAACCACGGAACCCGGGAATGCCTAACACCTTCTCCCGGGTTAACAGAATTCCTTACTCGGATTTTTGGTTCGCGGACTGTTAACAGAGTTATATTTTCCTCGGTTCGGGATTCAACCGGTGACTTGGGACACCATTAATCTCCGAAGTGGCGAGTCTGAAATCTTAATAATAAATCTCGTTCCGATTGTCCTTTAATTGGAAAAACTCCTTTACGCCCTTGCGGGTGTAATGAAAAAGGAGGTGTGACAGCTCTGGAAACTCTGCTGGGGACAAGAACCCAGAACTTTTGGTTTAGGGTTCAGAATTCGAGCTTAGATAAATTGTTATAGTTGGCTTTATTTGATTTTGCTACATGTTCCATGCTATATGTGCTAAATATTTTACCGCTTTGATATTTGTTGAATTGTACATAAACTATAGAGAATAAGCTTCCTCTTTCTAAGTCTTCTACATCATGGAGAAGGGTGCACTTCATGTAGCTTCTCTTATGTTTAGAGTCTTTTTCCCAATTTAGAACGAGGTTTGGATAAGTTGTAAAGCCGGCGAAGCTTCTGTATCCCCGGTACGCTGCCTCCCCCTCGGCTCGAGTTGTCCGCTCGGGTAAGCTAGGTCTAGACCAATAAACCTAGGGTTTAAACCTAGAAGAACGATAAACTCATGTCGGATCCCTAGTAGGACGCTTGTTTGCATCATGTGCATTTGACTTAGGGGACTCAACACAGGGGTTGGGTCCGTCTAGGACAAGTGACCTGAATTGAAATGACCATCCTGATGCATCTTACGTGCTACTTGCACATTTATTTGCTCGGCTTTTCATGCTGAACGACTTGTATATAATAAGTAAAAAATTGTGAAAATAGTAGTGAGGGTAACCTTCTGCTTGGAAAAACCAATACCCAAATCATACCGAAATGCTGCCGGATTTTTGAAAAATGGAAAAAGTGAAAAAAAAATATTTGAAAAAGAAATTATTGTCCAAAATAGCTTTGATTTTGGCAAATCTGCCCGAACTACGCTGGTTTGATTCTCACTGGACGTGAGATACGTAGGAAACCCTCATCGGGTCCAACCACCCCTTTGCAAAAATAGCCAAAAATACCAAAATTTTAATTTTTATCCAATAAGTCGGGTGACATCATTCTTGTTGAAAAATAAGCCGAATGTACCCAAAAGGGCGCCGGAAAGCTATTTTTTGCAAGAACAGCCTCCTTGAGTCATTTTAAAACGGTTTGCGGGCACAGTCTTAAAATCTCCCTTTCGGAAGTGCTGAAAGGCCGTATTTGCAAAACGGAGCCTTTGTTTTTCTTAAAATAAAGATTTTGAAAATAGCCACTTTCCTTTTAAAGTCAAATAAGTCATTACATGGCCAGTTATCTTTAAATAGTCACGGTTGACATCGAAACCTTCTCAGTCTTACGCAGGCCCATGGCGATGCCGAGCGATGCTCCGTGGGCCCCAGGATTTGAAGTTTTGATGTATTCCCAGTTAATCGAGTCTGTATTTTGTTTTTGAGTACTCTCTTTTTGAGAAAAAGAAAAAAACAAATAGTCTAGTAGCTTTCGTAATCGCGTTTGTTAGTTATGAAAATTGAAAAATCCCAAAAATTATCGCCTTATTTTGCATATAATTTGCAAGAACTACGCTCGGTCTTATTCATGCGGGATCATGATATGTAGGCAATCCACGTAGGATTCGACCATAACCAAAAGAAAAAGAAAAAAGGGAAAAAGAGGAAAAACCACAAAAAGGCAAAAAGAAAAGAAAATAGTGGAAAAACAAGAAAGAAAGGAAAGAAAAATCAAAAAGGCAAGAGGGAAAAGAACAAAAGGAAAAAGAAAAAAGTGAGAAGAAAAAGAAGAAAACAAAGGAAGACAAAGTTTACAATTGAAAATAAGGGAAAGGCCGGGATGACGCAGGCGACCGATCAAAAGTTGTTGCCAATATGTTAAATGCCCTAACGCTAACGTGATGGTTTCATTTTGTCATGTTATTCCAGAAAGATGGTTGGTTTGTGGTTTCAAAGTGGTAACTCTTGTTTACAACACAAGGACAAAAGGCAGTCGGCGTCCTGGCAACCCATTCCTACAACACCCGGTCGAATAAACTGAACATGACAGGCCAAGAATCATATACCAGTATTGTGGACCCGTCAAAAGAGGTAGAAGTGGTGGATGTCAAAGAAATGAGGGAAGAGATGTATTATTTGAGGCAGCAGATGGCCGAGATGCATCAGGCCTGGGCTAAGGGTCAGCCGGCGCCCGTTTACCCCGCCAATCTAGCATATATCACACCTTTGGCTCAGTCTCAGGAGCCTCCTACTGTGAATTCATCTCCAGCTTTCCCTTTCTACCAACATAGTTATAGCACCACCTTCTATCCTCCCCAAGCTCCACCACTCAAACAAAACCCTCCTCCACCAATCAACACTGTCTTTGTGGCGCCTCCACCTGCCACAATGCAAAGGTCTTCTGGTGAGCCCCTGTTTCAAGCTCATGACAGCCTGTACTACCCTCCCGAGCCTACCTTTAAAGCTCCTGAGCCATATTCCTACATGTTCCATGCTATATGTGCTAAATGTTTTACCGCTTTGATATTTGTTGAATTGTACATAAACTGTCGCGAATTCCTTCCTCTTTCTGAGTCTTCTACATCATGGAGAAGGGTGCACTTCATGTAGCTTCTCTTCTGTTTATAGTCTTTTTCCCAATTTAGAACAAGGTTTGGATAAGTTGCAAAGCCGGCGGAGCTTCTGTATCCCCGGTACGCTGCCTCCCACTCGGCTCGAGTTGTCCGCTCGGGTAAGCCTGGTCTAGACCAATAAACCTAGGGTTTAAACCTAGAAGAACAATAAACTCATGCCGGATCCCTAGTAGGACGCTTGTTTGCATCATATGCATTTGACTTAGGGGACTCAACACAGGGGTTGGGTCCGTCTAGGACAGGTGACCTGAATTGAAATGACCATCCTGATGCATCTTACGTGCTAATTGCGCATTTATTTGCTCGGCTTTGCATGTTGACCGGCTTGTATATAATAAGTAAAAAATTGTGAAAATAGTAGTGAGGGTAACCTTCTGCTTGGAAAAACCAATACCCAAATCATACCGAAATGCTGCCGGATTTTTGAAAAATGGAAAAAGTGAAAAAAAATATTTGAAAAAGAAATTGTTGTCAAAATAGCTTTGATTTTGGTAAATCTGCCCAAACTACGCGGTTTGATTCTCACTGGACGTGAGATACGTAGGCAACCCTCATCGGGTCCAATCACCCCTTTTGCAAAAATAGCCAAAAATACCAAAATTTTAATTTTTATCCAATAAGTCAGGTGACGTCATTCTTGTTGAAAAATAAGCCGAATGTCCCCAAAAGGGCGCCGAAAGGCTGTTTTTTGCAAGAACAGCCACCTTGAGTCATTTTAAAATGGTTTGCGGGCACAGCCTTAAAATCTCCCTTTCGGAAGTGTTGAAAGGTCGTATTTGCAAAACGGAGTCTTTGTTTTTCTTAAAATAAAGATTTTGAAAATAGCCACTTTCCTTTTAAAGTCAAAATAAGTCATTACATGGCCAGTTATCTTTAAATAGTCACGGTTGACATCGAAACCTTCTTAGTCTTACGTAGGCCCATGGCGATGCCGAGCGATGCTCCGTGGGCCCTGGATTTGAAGTTTTAATGTATTCCCGCTTAATCGAGTCTGTATTTTGTTTTTGAGTACTCTCCTTTTGAGAAAAAGAAAAAAACAAATAGTCTAGTAGCTTTCGTAATCGCGTTTGTTAGTTATGAAAATTGAAAAATCCCAAAAATTATCGCCTTATTTTGCATATAATTTGCAAGAACTACGCTCGGTCTTATGCATGCGGGATCATGATACGTAGGCAATCCACGTAGGATTCGACCATAACCAAAAGAAAAAGAAAAAAGGAAAAAAGAGGAAAAACCACAAAAAGGCAAAAAGAAAAGAAAATAGCGGAAAAACAAGAAAGAAAGGAAAGAAAAATCAAGAAAGGCAAGAGGGAAAAGAACAAAAGGAAAAAGAAAAAAGAGAGAAGAAAAAGAAGAAAACAAAGGAAGAGAAAGTTTACAATTGAAAATAAGGGAAAGGCCGGGATGAGGCAGGCGACCGATCAAAAGTTGTTGCCAATATGTTAAATGCCCTAACGCTAACGTGATGGTTTCATTTTGTCATGTTAGTCTAGAAAGGTGGTTGGTTTGTGGTTTCAAAGTGGTAACTCTTCTTTACAACACAAGAACAAAAGGTAGTCAGCGTCCTGGCAACCCATTCCTACAACACCCGGTCGAATAAACTGAACATGAGAGGACAAGAATCAGATACCAGTATTGTGGACCCGTCAAAAGAGGTAGAAATGGTGGATGTCAAAGCAATGAGGGAAGAGATGTATAAGTTGAGGCAGCAGATGGTTGAGATGCATCAGGCCTGGGCTAAGGGTCAGCCGGCGCCAGTTTACCCCGCCAATCCAGCATATATCCCACATTTGGCTCAGTCTTAGGAGCCTCCTACTGTGAATTCATCTCCATCTTTCCCTTTCTACCAACAGAGTTCTAGCACCACCTCCTATCCTCCCCAAGCTCCACCACTCAAACAAAACCCTCCTCCACTAATCACCCCTATCTTTGTGGCGCCTCCACCTGCCACAATTCAAAGATCTTCCAGTGAGTCCCTGTTTCAAGCTCACGACAGCCAGTACTACTTCCCGAGCCTACCTTTAAAGCTCCTGAGCCATATTACTACCCTCCTCACTTTGAGCTCCTGGTGGAAACTGACAAGCCGCTTAAGGATCCGGAACAGGAAGAGATGTTTCGAAAAGTAAAAATCCTGGAGCAATCCTTCAGGAACATGCAAGGATTGGGTGGCCAAGTCAGTGTGGCCTACAAGGATTTGTGCTTGTTTCCCGACGTCCAGCTGCCAGCAAGGTTTAAGTTACCAAAGTTCGATTTGTATGATGGACATGGTGATCTTGTAGCCCATCTGAGGGGATTTTGCAGTAAGATGAGAGGATCCGGGGGAAGGGATGAGCTATTGATGGCATACTTAAGCCAAAGTCTAAGTGGCGCAGCTTTGGAATGGCATAATCATCAAGAAGTTGAGAAGTGGCATACATTGGGTGACATGGCTCGAGATTTTGTGCGGCACTTTCAGAATAGTATAGACATTGTCCCAGACCGCTCCTCCTTATCCCATATGGAAAATAAACCCAAGGAAAGCTTTAGGGAATTTTGGCTCAGATGGAACGAACAAGTCGTTCGGGATAGCCCTCCCATTGACAGAAAAGGTGTTGCTGAGTCCCACCGATGACAGGGTCCGGTAGTCATTCTTGGGAAATGCTTTCGGCCTCAATACCGATCGCATGAGCACCCCCAAACTCCATATAATCTACCTCAGCATTATCCTCCGAACAATATCCGGCCATCTGTCCAACCACTGAGTCACTCTAAAAGGCTAGCACGAGCTCCGCAAGGTCCCCACCAGCCTCCACAAAATTTCCAAGTACCCTATAATCCATACTCAAGCCAAGGGTGTAGAAGGGAAACAAGGCTGGAAAATAATTTTACACCAATAGGAGAAACCTGTGCAAGTTTGTTTGAGAGATTAAAGCATTATAACCTGATTGCACCTATTCCTCCGAATTACGTGGACAAGCGTGCAAGAAGCTTTGACCTTTCTAAAAGGTGTGAATACCATTGCAATGCCCAGGGGCACGATATAGAAAGTTGCAGGGATTTGAAAAGGGAGATAGAAAGAATGATTCATGAAAGGGTAATTGCGGTCCAAGACAGTGCCACCCAGAACATTGCAAAGAATCATTTACCCGCACATGATGGTGCACATTTTGTGGGGAAGATCCATGGCGACAGGGAGTATCAGAATCTTCTCGGAAACTCGTTGAATGAAGTCAATGATATTGAAATTGGTGAAGGTCCCAGCAACTCTGGCGGGCAATCCAGTAGGTAAGATGTCAAGTTTGGTGATTGGAAAGACGCCCCATCTCTTGGTGAACTAGAGTGGAGTTTTGGTGGTTTATTTTGTTGTCATTTATGTTGTCCGGGTTATTTTCAGGGTTGTAATCCGGACATTGTCTTGTGACTCAAACCCTTCTATCTTTTCACTTTGCTTTGTTAGTCATAATAGCTTTTTTAGTGTCGTCTAGGTTTGTTCAAGGGGTCTAACTTTAGTCTAGTTTGCTTGTTTTGTTGTTTGAACCGTTTTACCATCAGTCTAATGGAATTCTCTGTTTCCTGCCATTTCTAGTCATTTTATTTGGCTCCCCTCTCTTGTTACAATTCTTTCATGCTGATTCTAGTGACATGACATGCACGCATAATTCTCAGCCTGGTTTAACAATCAATTTAGTAATGAAACAATGTTGAAGATGTAAGGACATTCAAGGGAAATAAGTAAAGGCATGTTGAGATCACTTCGAACCCAAATCAAGCGAAACTGGGGGCAGATAGAACATAAAGAAATACCGTTGAAATGCATCATCGGTTTGAAACCAAAGGCAAATTTGCCCCAAGTCTACAGAGACCGTTCGTGGTACCGGGATTGTTGTCCAATGGTGCTAGTTGATTGACAAATACAGAAGGCAAATATATGTATTAATCAAAAGGTGTTATGTGTGTTTTCCTCAGCTTGTTTAACTGTGTAGTTTGTACTTAGCATGACGAAGACATTTTATTCTGCCATCCAAATACTTTATCCTTTGTTACCCCTTTGAGCCTCGGTTATTTTCTTGCACACCCCTCTTTAGCAATCAATAACAACACTCGGAAGCCCGAGCGGGGAAAGTAAGTGGACAAATAAGATAAAAACAGAGAAAGTTAAAAGAAAAAAGAGAAATTCAAAGAAAAGAAAAGAGAAAAGAAAAGAAATAAAAGGAAAAGAAGAAAAAAAAAAGAAAGGAGCAAAAGAAAAGAAAGGGAAAAGAGAAAAGGAAAAGAGAAAAAAAAAAGAGGAAAGAAAAAGAAAAGAAAGAAATGAAAAGAAAGAAAAGGAAAAGTGGAAGAAAGGAAAAGATCGCAACAACAAATGTAGTCGCCTGAACTGCGTTTGACTTGATCCCGAAAGGGTACGTAGGCAGCCTCTCTCTGAGGTTCAGTCACACCAAAACAAAAATCCAAAAGTCCCCAAGAAGGATAATGGGGCAGAAGTTGTGGTTGTTGTGAGAAATCTGATTCCGAAAGTTGTAATTTTTTGAACCCGTGTTGAATTGTTTTGAGCCTTAATACCCTTCTTTATAACCCCATCCAAAAGCCTACGTTACGGTCCAAAGAAAGACCTTCTGATCAGTCTTCAAAAAATACCGAGTCAAGCAAGTAGAGGTGAATCATGTCAGAGGCCACACTCCGGTACAAGAAGCAAACACTCCGGTATAAGAAGAAAACACTCCGGTCCAAGCAGAAAAAATAATGAAAATGAGAGAGTCTTATTGGTGAAAACCCTCATGGGCACCATAAGGCGACGGGAGCTGAGAGAAATAAAAAACGAGAGAGTCTTATTGGTGAAAACCTTCACAGTCACCATAAGGAGATGGTGAGATAAGAGAAAGACCAAAATGAGAGAGGCTTGATGGTGAAAATCCTTCGGGCACTACAAGTCGGATAAGGATTGTGAATCAGATTGGATAAACAAAGCAGGGAAGCCCAGTTTCACAGTTTACGGGTATAATAGGAGCTGAACATCAGATTTGCCTAACAGAATAGGTCACAGGTGCATGTCAAGGTCATAAGAGTCGGTATCCACATCTGATGGTTTAACACTCTGTAGGTTTCTTGTTAGGAATCGTCTCTTTCTATTATCCTTTACTCTATTCCTCCCACCTTGTTTTACTCCCTCTTCCTGGGTTGTTTGTTCAAAACAAGTGAGAAATGACTTTAAAATCTGCCACCAAGCTTTCCAATTAAACAAAACAGGATCTGGTGAACACATCAAGGTGGCAAGTCAGGAGAAAATAGTAGGCCCAATGAGTTGGCCCCAATCAACATACTTTGGGATTCGTGTGAAATACAAGAACGGGGTTTTATACGTATCAATGCATGAACAATGCAACAAGATGGAAGGGGTTTGGTGAATGGATCAAAGATATTGACTGTGGTAGGATTGACAAAAAGATGGTAGACCAGTGACAAGCAAAACAGAAATCAAAGGTGATAGACCCCAAGGCCAGGGCCGGTGGTTTAGATCAAGAAAGAGCAACATGCACACTGAAGATGGTAATAATCAACATGCTTTAGGGACAATGTGAAACACAAAGGTTTGGGAAATGTCGGTATGAGCTGTGCAACAGACAGAGGGTATTGGGTTTGGACGAAAAGAGGTATTTTCTGGGAAGTGGTTAGTCCAATAAACAAGCAAGATCTTCGAAGGGAATCAGTTATCATGACGAGTGAAGGAGCAATAAAAGTGGGGGAGATGCCAATCCATGCAATACAACAAATAGAGGATATCGGGTCTGAACAGAGGAGGCATTTTATGTGATGAAGATGACAGAGAAAGGGGTCTAGTTCGGAAACAAGCAAGGTCTTCAAGTGGACATCAATCTTCTTAGGAAGCGAAGGGGCAGCCGCCCTCAAAGTTCAAGACCACAAACCAACCACCCCATTTTAAATTCACAGGTTTTCTTTGTTTGAAACAGGAACAAAAGCAGTGCAAGAAAGTCAGTGCAATAATAGGAAGGAAATGAAAGGAAGAAAAGGAAGAAGAGGAAAGCCGACAAAAAGTGAAGTTTCTCAAATCTTTGCCCTTGCCTATCTTTCTAGTATGCATAAAATACTGCCATTGGTTTTCACATTTTTAGTCTGATGAAAGATAATAACAGAAACCTAGCCTGATGAATTTTCTCCTAGGATAAAAATCTTAGTCAAATGGTTTTACTCACAAGGGACGTACACGCCAATCAAGTCTTTAGTTTTGCTCTCAACATCATATCAATAGCTTAGGTAATAACTCACAAGTCTACCCAGTCACCAAACTGGGGCATAAAATTTTCTTTGTTTGCTTATTTTGTTGCAGTCAGGCACCCACCTGGAGAACAAGGGAATACATTTCAAGCATTGCAATCAGGAGCCCACCTGGAGAACAAGGGAATACTTTTCAAGTTCAGCAATCAGGCGCCCACCTGGAGAACAAGGGAATACTTTTCAAGTTTCAGCAATCAGGCGCCCACCTGGAGAACAAGGGAATACTTCTCAAGTTTCAGCAATCAGGCGCCCACCTGGAGAACAAGGGAATACTTTTCAAGTTTCAGTCGTCAGGCATCCACCTGGAGAACAAGGGAAGTGAAATTCAAATTTTAGCTTTTAATTTTTAGTATTTGATAACATGTTGTACCCAGTCATCAAACTGGGGCAAAAAAATTTCTTTGTTTGTTTATTTTGCTGCAGTCAGGAGCCCACCTGGAGAACAAGGGAATACTTTTCAAGCATTGCAATCAGGAGCCCACTTGGAGAACAAGGGAATACTTTTCAAGTTTAGCAATCAGGAGCCCACCTGGAGAACAAGGGAATACTTTTCAAGCTTCAGTAATCAGGCACCCACCTGGAGAACAAGGGAAGTACAGTTAAAATTTTATCTTTTAAATTTTTAATATTTGATAACATGATGTACCCAGTTACCAAACTGGGACAGAAAATTTTCTTTGTTTGTCTATTTTGTTGCAGTCAGGAGCCCACCTGGAGAATAAGGGAATACTTTTCAAGTTCAACAGTCAGGCGCCCACCTGGAGAATAAGGGAATATTTTTCAAGCTTCAACAATCAGGCACCCACCTGGAGAACAAGGGAAGTACAATTCAATTTTAGCCTTTAATTTTTAATATTTGATAACATATTTTACCCATTTACCAAACTGGGGCAGAAAATTTTCTTTGTTTGTCTATTTTGTTGCAGTCAGGAGCCCACCTGGAGAACAAGGGAATACTTTTCAAGTGTCAGCAATCAGGAGCCCGCCTGGAGAATAGAGGCGCATATTTCAAATTTCAGCAGTCAAGCATCACTCGGAGGAATGGCAAAACATCTCCAACCAATGCAAGGAAAGAATACAAGTTCAAGGCAACACAAGAGCAAGTTTGAAGACATAGATAAGACCTTTTTGTAATTCATAGATCATAGCTTAGGCTAGTTTTTTTATTTTAACACGGTGTAATAAGGATGTCAGCGAGCAGTAGCAGTGGCAACAACAGTGAAATCACAGCTCCTGGTAGTCCCAGCTACCAAATCTTCCCGAACTACACTGACCTGATTCCTTTTTAGCCAAGGATATGTAGGCAACCTCCGAAGTAGGGTGCGGTCAGACGGTTTTCAAAAATGCTTCACACGGAATATTCAAACGGGATTAAATCGCTCGTTTCACTCACTTATCTTTGCACGAAAACTTTTCGTATTTTCGGGCAAAGAGGGGCAGCTATGAGCACGTGATTTTTGCACTATATATGAATTATTCCCAAAAAATTCAAATAAAATGATTTTTCTTTATTTTTATAATTTTTGTGAATTTTGTGTTATTTTCTGTTAATTGTTTGCCTTTTATTTGTGCATTTTAATTCATATGAAAAAATATAAATATAATAATAATACACATGATATTTGCATTTAGGATATAATTTCGCATTTCAGGACTAATCAGTAGTTACACTACTTCGAAAGTAAGAGTAAAATAACAAAAATAGTTTCTTTTACATTTTTTGGTTTAGTCTTCTTTTTAAGATGGGATTTATGTTTATTTTAGATATTAATGAGTGCAATTAAATCAGGCCTTTTAGTTTTAATTTTGTATCAAATAAAATCAAGGGAAAAAAGGAAAAGAGAAAATGAAAATGATTTGAACAAGTAATTGAAATAATAATAAATAAATAAAAGAAGAACAATTAGGCTGCCAGTTTTGGACTGGAATCGAGCCCAATTCCTCAGACCCGTCCCAATAGCCCAAACCCACCTCCAGGCCAGCCCAAAATGCCCCAATATCCGGTCCAGTGCCCCATAAACCTAAAAATGATGTTGTTTCGAGCCGTTGAATCTAATCCATCCATTCCCCATGATCCTACGGCCCTTATCAACCCAAACAATTAAATATAATTGTCCACAAACCCTAAAAATATCGTCCTCTTCCTCGTACACTTCCCTGTACCTCCGCCTCCACCACCATATCTCCGCCGGAGCCGCCGCCGCCGCCGCCGGCGAACGCCACCACCGCCAATCCGCCCAAAAAATACACCCCAGATTCCCCTTATCCCCCTCTACTCGAATCCACTGTTCTTATCTTTTGAATCTCGCCGGAGCTCTCCGAATCTTCGTCGGAACATTTTTCGGCCACGACGCCACTTATTCCAAAGAACATCAAATTAACACCCTAGGGTCGCCTGAGCCTCCTCTACCCAACCCCCATAATCGGATGTCTCGAATCTTGCCGGCGTTTCTCGAATCTTCATTTGAATTGTCTCCGGCCAAAACCCTAAATGGGCCAAATCGTGCCAAATTGGCACAATATGACACTCTCACCATCTGCATGAAGATTCCATTATCTAGGGCGATCAAACATCATCGGAATTGGCCAAATTTGGAAAATATTGACTGACCGGAGTCTCGAAGTGAGTCAGTGAGTTTTATTCTTAGTTTTAATTTTTGTTTAATTTCGTGTTAATTCTGTTCGGTTTTATTCGTATGATTGGTACCAGTTTTTTGTCACATTTTATTTCGGATTATTGGTTTCCATTTTTATTAATGTTGTGTCTCTCTTTCATTTTTCTTTAATCATTGATGCTGAATCATGTTTTAATTCATGTGTTTTAGTTTGTTTAGATTAAGTCTAGTCTAGTAGTTCATGGTTTAAGTTTTAGTTTGAATTTTGTCTAGACTTGGTTAATGGTAATCCTGTTAGGTTAAGCTTTGTTCGTAATTGAGTTTAGTCGTGTGAATTAATCCCATGTTCAGGTTTTCTGATTAGTTAGTAATTTGAGTTTGTTTTTCTTAAGCTTGTCATTAGTTCATTCGATTCTGATTTTTGCTTATGTGTTCTGATCTGCTTTGGTTGATTTTGATGGTTTGTTTGAGCTTAATTGGTTTTAATTCCTGATTTTAATTTAATGGTAGTTTAAGTCTCTGTTAATTTGTTTGGGTTGTAGTTTTAATCAGGGAAAAAGGGTTTGGGGCCAACTGGCATAGAGTTTGTAATTTTAGGTTGGATTAAGGGGTAACTTAGTCATTTAGGATAGGGAATCTTGCAAGTGGTTGAAGTAGAACCTCCTAGAAGCTTCTAGGTGAGGATTTTAAGTGAAATTCAAAAGATAGGTGTACTAACTTGAGTGACAAGTCAGAAAATAGAGGGTTAAATAGAAATAAAAAGAGGGACTACTTTGTAAGAGTGAAAATTTGAAACTCCCTCATTTGTGCCTATAAAAGGGGCATTCCCATGCATTGTTGAAGAAGTTTGGCAGCCATCAAAAATTCCCCCCAAAAGCTCTCTCTCTAATATTCAGATCTGCATTTGAAATTCAAATATACAAAATCCAAAACATTAGAAAACAGAAAAAAAAAAAAACATTTACTATTTCATTGACTGTTTCAATCATTTTCAAGTCCCTTTTTTGTGTTCTTCATTTCTGCTTTAAGCTGGAGTTCTAAAAGCATTTGGAGTGTTTAATGACCTGTTCGAGTGAATTTGGGGTCTACTTAGTTTAGATTCTGGTTGAGTTTTGCTCTAGTGAAGTTTTAGGAGCATTTTAAGTTCAATCTCGAGTCATTTGCGTGCTACATCCCTGTGGTGTTTGCTTGGGTTTGTTGAAGTCATTTTGGGTCAAAATTACTCCAATTTGTTGCTGTGATTAGATGATGGATACCAGTTGTATTTTCTGCTGCTGATCTCTTCTCCTTGTTGTAATTCCAATTCTAGGTACACGCTCAAAACCACATTGATGTAACCACAACTTGGAGTGAAATGCAATTGTATTGACTGATATGTGTTCGTTTGGGTATATATATGGCCGTAATTGTTCAATTGATGAGTAGTGATGTATATTTGATTTGTTGGATTTGAATTGTATTAAGGACTGTTAATAAGGACCACTTCTGGACTATTTTGACTGCTTCAATAGGTGAACATCTAGCTATAGCTTCATTGTAATTCATACTCGCCTAGTTTAGCATTTTGTTTAAAGTTAAATCTGAAGTGGTATAGACGTATAATTGATTTGAGCCAGTATGTGATATTCGTCTCAATTCTAGATTTAATCTGAGCGTGTGTCTTCAATAGCTTCGTATAGTACTAATTAATATTAGTAGGTTATCAATAGTTTGCTTTCGTTGTTATATAGTTAGATTTGAATGAAGTATGAATTAGCTTACCCATGCCAGTATTAATAAAATAGCTAGGTTAACTTGTACGTCCAAACTGAGGTTTGTTTGTAATTGATAACTAGAATTTCAATCTGTTAATGACTGTAGTGATGATAGATCCAAGCTGGTTATTAAATTAATTGGATTGTCAACATATTGCTTATCTTTTAAAATCAGAATAGTATAGTGGTCTTATGAACGATCTTGAGTGCCAATTTGGTGTGATGTGGTATTAAAAGAGTATGTCCATTTAGATATTGTCGCTGGGCTCACGTTGGCCCCAAAGGCACCTTAATTTTCCAATGATTCGCGGAAGGGCATATATTTGGGCCCAAGGCCACTTTAGTTGTAATCTCGTGTGTTTGGACGGTTCCGGGGTTCCAGCCCGCCCAGTTTCTGAACAGTGAGACCATCGTTGATGTTCAAAGTATTTTGCTTTACTCATTCTATTCGTGGGCTTAATTATTTGACATTGTGTTACTGGACTTTGAAACTTTCGCACATATTAGTCGATTAAGGATATTTTTATTTTTAGAGACGACCTAAGTAGAAAATTGTAGTTTGCTTTAGGATTGACCTTTAAATAAGAAATGATGAGACGAGCCTCGCCAAATAAAAATGCAAATTGCGGGGCCCTCATTAAATGCTTATATTAAAATATTTAGACTTCGGGATGGGCCGTTTAGCAAATTTCACGGCCTTCCCCAAAGATAATAACGCGTTAGTCACTTTAGGCGCGTATTTTAATAATTTACCTTCTTAAACTCGGGTGTGCATTTCATGTGACCCAAATCAAATCCCAAAATGGTGGATAAAATGTGTTCAGGATTGTGGATGCATTTCATGTGACGCGATCCAAAGACACGTTTTAAACAGCGTTCAACCTTCTTTTAAAAGTTAAATAAAAAGCGGTTAAAAGTTAAAATCGGCACATAGGTTCATCATGTAATAAAATCAGATAAATAAGCAAAATATGACAATTGAGCGACCGTGCTAGAACCACGGAACCCGGAAATGCCTAACACATTCTCCCGGGTTAACAGAATTCCTTACTCGGATTTCTGGTTCGCGGATTGTTAATAGAGTCATATTTTCCTCGGTTCGGGATTCAACCGGTGACTTGGGACACTATTAATCTCCCAAGTGGCGACTCTGAAATCTTAATAATAAATTCCGTTCCGATTGTCCTTTAATTGAAAAAACTTCTTTACGCCCTTGCGGGTGTAGTGAAAAAGGAGGTGTGACAACATGTAGAGGGGGAGGAAATGTGCCTTGGCATAGCAATGAAGGAAAATGTCAATGGAGGACCTTTTGTGCATCCTTTCTTGAAATCTTGAAATTTTGTGATAGTTGGTGTGTTTATCCATCATTTTAAATTGTAGTATGACACACTGCGTTGGTCTTTAGACAAACATAAATGAGAAAGATTAGCGAATAAATTTTGTTGAAATGAAATTTTTTTTACTACATTTTGTTGAAATAAAAAATAAAGTACCCTTAATAATATTTCTATTGAGTTGGGTAGGGGTGAGTAAGGTTGGGATGGTAGTGGTGGGTGTAGGGGTGGGGTGGGGTAGGGTGGTTTGGGATAGGGGTGGGTTGGTGGGGATGAGAAATATGGTGGGGAAGATTAAAAAAGAGTTTTGAAAAATATTTTTCCTTCTCTTGATGAGGAAAATAATTTCCTTCAGTTGGAGGAAAATGAGTTCATAAGGAAAATGTAAGCTAAACAAATATAAAAAAGTTGGAAGATAAGCCACTAGGCTAACCCGCATTTTACCCATGAATACCCATATTTCTACGGGTTGAAGCCCAAATTTTACCCAACTTAAATATCACCCGTCCAACCCACTAAAATATGGGTGGATTGGGCGGGTTGGCAGAATATGGGCTCATTTTGCCAACACTATATTTTAATGATGATTGCATGAGAGCCTTTGAACTGCTAAAGCTCAAGTTGACTACTACTCCCATCATCACAGCTCCAAATTAGAGTGTTCCTTTTGAGCTCATATGCAATGCAAGCGATGTAGCTGTAGAGGCTATTTTGGGGAAACACATCATAAAGATCTTGCATATGGTATATTATACAAGCAAGACCATGAATAGTACCCAAGTCAACTACACCGTTACAGAAAAAGAGCTTCTTGCCATTGTGTTTGCTATTGAAAAGTTTTGCCCATACTTGATGGGTGCAAAATTGATTGTTCATACAGATCATGTGGCACTTCACTATCTTATGAGCAAGAAATATTCCAAAGCTCGATTGATGAGATGGGTACTTTTGGTGCAAGAATCTGATATAGACATCCAAGATAAAAAAAGGGAGTGAAAACCAAGTGGCGGACCACTTGTCTCTTTTGGAGGAGGAGGGGATGCCGCACTGATGGCCTTGAAATCAATGACTCCTTCCCCGACGATCAACTCTTGACTATTTTAATAAAAAACTATCATAGTTCATGGATCTAGCAAATTATATTGTGAGTGGTATCATTTCGGTTGAGTTCTCTTCAAACCAAAGGAAGAAGCTCAAACGGGATATTCAAGACTACTATTGGGATGAACCGTACCTTTTTCGGATTTGTACGGATTGAGTTATTAGAAGATGTGTACCGGAGAAGGAACAAAGTGAAATTCTTGGGGCTTGTCATTCTTCGTCGTATGATAATCACCATGGTGGAGCAAGAATGGAGGCCAAAGTGTGTGGGGTATTTCCAAATGAAATGCCCCTCACCACCATCTTGAAGATTGATATTTCAATGTGTGGGGTATTAACTTCATGGATCCTTTTATGAGTTCTTGTGGAAACACATACAACTTGGTCGCGGTTGATTATGTGTCCAAATGGGTTGAGGCCATTGCTTTACTCAATAATAAAGCGAGAAGTGTGGTGTCGTTTTTGAAGAAGAACATCTTTACAAGATTTGGTACTCCAAAGGCTATCATAAGTGATGGGGGATCACATTTTTGCAACAAAACTTTTGATACCTTACTCACCAAGTATGGTGTCACTCATAAAGTCACGACCCTCTATCATTCTCAAGCAAGCGGTCAAGTGGAAGTCTCCAACCGGGAGATAAAGAGTATTTGTCAAAAATAATGAATGCTAACCAGACGAATTGGTCAAAGAAACTTGATGATACTTTATTGGCTTATAGGACGGCTTACAAAACACCGATTAGAATGTCTCCATACCGGTTTGTGTTCAGGAAAGCTTGTCATTTCCGGTGGAACTTGATCACAAAGCCATGTGGGCTTTAAAGAAGTTGAATCTTGAGTGGGGTGTCGCCGCCAACTTAAGGGTGGCATAATTGAACGAGTTAGATGAGTTCCGGTACCATGCATATACAGGTTTTTCCTTATACAAAGAGAAGATGAAGTACCTCTATTACAAGTACATTCGGAACAAGGAGTTTAAAGAAGGTGATCTTGTGTTGTTATTCAATTCTCAGTTACGGATGTTTCCGGGAAAGTTGAAGCCTGAATGAAGTGGCACGTTTGAGGTTGTGGGTGTGACACCCTTTGGTGCATTGGACTTGAAAAATAAAAATGATGAGGTGTTTAGAGTCAATGGTCACCGAGTGAAGCATTATTCTGGGACAAGTTGGTGATGGCCACATCGTGGCAGTGATTCATTTCAAGTGATGATGGTAATTTGCGTCATGCCACGATGTTAAATTAGGCACTTCTTGGGAGGCAACCCATGTTTCTTTTTCTTCTTCTTTAGATAGGTATTGTTTTGTGCTAACTGGTTTTGAAGTGTGTTGCAGGAATGAGTGTGCTTTGTAGGAACCATGCTCAGAAAAATTGGCTAACTGTGGAAGCAGAGCGGACCGCACAATTTGGAATGCCACAACAGAAGAGGATCTGCGGCCGCACAATTCTTATGCGGACCGTACAACTGGAAGTCAAGAATTGAAAACTCTCTGAAGTTAGCCTATCAGAGAAATGGCGAAAGTATTGCCGCACAAGGAAATATGTGGTCCGTACCACAGTCTGCGGCCGTATTAAAAAATGTGCGGACCGCAGATCATCAAAGGTTAAATGTGAAATAGGTGGCCGCACTCATCTCTGGAACTCTTGCCCTAATCGGATAAGTATAAATAGTAGCCTTCTCACTATTGTTGTAACTTTACGAACTCTGAAAAATTAACACAAAGGCAAACAGAGTGCACTGAACTCATTCATGCATCTAACACTCATTCATCATCTTTGATTCTTCCTTAGCATCACTACATTACTGGTATATTATATTCATCTTTGAAAATTTTCAATTTTCTTAATTTAGTTCATAATTAGTTTAATTATTATTAGACCAATTGTCAAATTCATCATCATTTGAGTTGAAGTATATGTTGGGTAACTTCCTTTTTGTTATTTGCGGGATAGGTATACTATTATCATGCCTAAATTGTGACTACCATGTCTAAATTGTGCGTAAATTAGAAACCCTAAGTTTTTCTCGATGAATTTTTTGAATTGTGTGGCCGCACAAGAAATTGTGTGGTCCGTAGATCGTTAGTATAGGGCACTTGGTGTAGCTTGATTGTGTGGACCGCAATGGTGTGTGTGGCACCAGATCAAGCAATTCTCTGTCTTCAGAGAGTTGTGATTTTTGAGCTTTCATTTTGCAATCGCACTCAAAATTATGCGGATCACATTTCAATTGTGCGGTTGCAGTAAAAATTATGCGGACCATAGAATTTCCATTGCGGCCGCAATTCCAAATTGTGCGGTCCACACAAACCTATTTGCGGTCGCACTCAAAAATGTGCAGACCGCGCTTCCCTACCCTGCGTACTATCTGATATTCTTAACTTGAACTGTAACTTATTCCTGTTGCTATGTATTTCAAACAATGGTTAGATCTCGTGGACGTGGTGATACATCCAAGGGGAGGGGTAAACCCTCTCGAGGCCGAGGCAGGGGTGCCCTACCACTCTCCGTGCAATGAGTTATAGCTAAGAAGGAAACAATTGGGAGAGCTTCACATCCACTTGAGTCTAGTTCGTATGTCCCATCTAGGGAAGCATCAGAGGGCAACTATGTGCAAGAGCAGCCTAATGCACAATCATAGTCAAGGCAATTTCAGGGGAGGTTTCAGGTCTAAAATGAACCTTCCACCTTAGCAAGAACTTTTGAGGGTTCGGAAGATGACAGTCAGGGTTCATAGCCCTTATATACTCATGCTCCTGATGCACCAGTTACAGTTGATGATGATTGATGATATTCCAAATGACGGTCGAGGAGGTGGTACTAGAGTTGCCGACCTTGAGAGGTCGAAGAAGAAGGAAGTTTGGGAAGATAGATTTCAGAGCCTGACTGCTTTAAATAGGTTCTAAGAGTGATAGCCTCAGAGATCGCTTACACTTGAGCGTCAGTTTGTTTTGAAGGACTTGGATAGGTACATATTGAATGTGGCAAGAGAATTCTGGGAGAGAATTGGGTGGATATGGTTCGCTTAACTTATGATGGATGCCAAGGAGCACTTGGTATGGAAATTATACGCCAATGTGGCGCATATCAAGAAGGGGACAAGGTGACGAAGGTGAGGAACTTAAAAGTAAGATTTGATTAGAGCACCCTGATCACCTATTTGGGGCTTAAGGATGTGGAACTGGTGCAGTATTTAGAGAAGTTCGCATTGGGTGATGCAGCTCGCCCTTGGCTAGATAAGATATTGGAAGCTCCAGGACCACCACCACCACGGATCACAGCATGGGTTCCCATTCAGCGGAACACCCTCAACTTTGAAGCTAAATGTTGGTAGACATTTGTGTGCAATCGACTAAGACCGTGCCAGAATGAAAACAATCTCCTAATTCTGAGGGCAGTTCTAGTGGCTTCTATCATGGCCGGGTACCCAATCAATGTGGGTGCCTTCATGTCGGCCAACTTTCTCTGGTCAGTAAGTAGGGTGAGAGCTCCTACCCTTATCCAAACACTATCACAAAGTATCTTACAGATGTAGGGGTGGAGTCAAAGGGTTTTGATACAAAGGTTCGGGCGTAGAATCCTTTTACATGATACTCTTTAAAGGACCCGAGGAACATGAAGAACAAGGGTCAGCAGACTACTACCGTGGGCCAGTCTGATGAGACTTCAGTGGCAGTTACAGATCTACCTGACATGCCTACCACTATAGTCGGCCTTCTACTTGTACAACTGTCGTACCTCCACCTCTATCTTTCGGGCCGTCAGCATCAATTTTATCCACTTCTACTCTGAAGACAGTGCTTATGCCAGCTTATCTACTTTCTGTTCTGCGAGTCTCCTAAACATTGGTGACCCTGAACAACTAGATGCAGATAGCTACTATAAAGCTATCTGATCTATCCAGTGCTATTACAGCCCAGACATCCACCCCGACACCCCAGATTCCTCCGACAGTGGAGGACACTTTGAAGAAGATATTGGAGAACCAGAAGACCATCATGGACACTTTGGTGGCACATGGGGGAGCAATTGAGGAGCTTGGGAAGCAGATGAAGAAGATAAGGAAATCCCAAGGTTCAAAGAAATCAGTTGACATGTTGAGATGAGAGGTGACCAAGATAACAGCCGATGGAGACCTTTCATTTGACTTGCTCATGGAGACAGCTCCAACAACACCAGCAGTACCATCAGCACCAGTGGCACCAGCTAGCCAGTCTGAGGAGCCAGACCTTGCTGCCCACACTGCTGAGGCGGTGCGATAGATGTTCGCCAACCCAGCTACTTTACGAGCAGAGGATGATGAGATCCAACTGGAGGAGCCTGAGGGCGGTAATGCTGCTATGGACACGGAGACCACATAGGGAGTCTTGTCTACTCTTTCCCTTCCTTGTTTTTATTTTGTTAAGCATTAGGGACAATGCTTATTCTTATTCGGGAGGGGGGGGTGGAGTTTATTTGATTTGATGATATTTGACATTAGCCTGTAATAATTGATAATATTTTCTTTTCCTTTTTATTTATGTACATATTCTTCTCTCTCTCTCTCTCTCTCTCTCTCTCTCTCTCTCTATTTATGTATATATTTTCTTTCTCCCTATCTCATATTGTATATTCATTTATGCTTTTAGTAATTTACTTTATAGATTCTTTATTTCTTTTTCTTAGTAGTCAATGTTTAGTCTAATAGCTTCTTATTTAATTTAATAGCTTCTTTTTAATTTAGTAGTTTCTTTTCCTCTTTAAGTGATCAATAATCCTTTGGTTTTCTTAATGCCACAGTTCTTTCCAAAGGTGGTTTTGTGTGAACCAGACGACTCTTCCCAACGATGGATGACATGACAACCTTCTTAAGGGATTGAGCCTGTTTTTGATGTTTAGGTAAGAATATTTGTAATAATGAATAAGAGGACCTAATTGAAAAACAAGAAGAGTCAAGCATGCTTAACTTGGTACCAACACACTTAACTACGTGCTTATTATTAAAGCCAATTTCTTGGAAAGAAATAGCTCTATTTAGTGACCTTATGACTCTTGTGTTGACTTAAGCAATCATCGAGTGGTTTAGTTGAACCATTAGTGATTTTCAATCTTGAATATGGTTGTTGTGGTCCCTCGACTCTATCCTCTTTAACAATCCAGCTGTGTGAGAGGTGAGATGTTTTGTTGCAAGTCCATGTACCCGTGTGAATGGTCTAGAGCTTGTCCTGAATGTGTTTCTAGGAAAAATTTTAAGTTTTGCTTGGATTGAGAAGTGATTGTGGGCTCTCCTTGACCTACTGGAAATTTTCCATGGCCTACCAATGTTGCTATTCCTAGTCAACCCATTTGAGCCTAAGACCTTTCTCATTTGATAACCATGTTACAAGCCCTTACCCGCTTTGTAGTGACCCTCTCTTGGAACCCGAGCTTTCTTAACACTCTTGAGAAACAATTGTCTAAACCATAAGTTTGGGGGAGAGACAAGGAGTTTGAAAGTGGTATCAAGTCACAAAAAGAGAATAGAAATGAAGGAAAGGAAAGGCATAGAAAAATAAGAAAGAACAAAAGAAGACAAAAAAGTGAATAATTTGAAGAGTTGAAGGGAATTCAAAGAAAAAAGCAACGATGCAAAGCATGGAAAAACAAATAAGGAGAAAATGAATATCATGACCAAGAAAGAGCGAAGTTAAGTCTCTCTAGTTCCCCTAAGTAAAAATAAAATGCCTCAAAGAGTCGGCAAAACATGAGCCAAAAAGAAAAAAATGGAGTGCTTAAGGAAAGATGAATTCGTTCTATTCCAACATTTCCTACTTTAGTCCAAAAGCTTCATTACATTCCGAAAAAGTCCTACTTGATTTCAAGACGAGTGAACTTACATTAGTGGTGATTTATGTGAAGGGCAAACATATGGTACTTAGAGCTGTACTTGTGACATTCTTTTGAGAGAGATGGGCGAAATTTTCACAAATCCTTGAATTGAGTGCTATATTCTTAAGTGAGATATGCTAACGGAGATTAGAGGAGGAGTTTGGGATCCACAATGACCTACATAAAAGAGCGAGCTTCCTTGATGAATAAATTCAACTCTTGATGCTCAAGTGTCACATTAGAACTATTTGTGCTTAAAACTTCAAATCATTTCCTTGTTGATAATTTCTAAGTGTTGTGGGTAATTGTTGGTCCCAACTGATGTGTGATTGATGCAACATAGATTAGCTGAAATAGATCTTAACTTGTGGAGGTGGAAATTAACTTATTTGCTTGAGGACAAGAAAAATCTTACATTTGGGGGAGTTGATAAGTGGCGAGTTTGACTACTTATTAGCGTCTTTTAGCTTTCGTTTTAGTCCAAAAGTATTTAATTGTATTCCTAAAAACTGATGAATATTTTTCATTGCTGAAGTATTGGAAAATGAGCTACAAAGATGAAATCCAACTCAAGAAGGAGTTTTCTGAACTCAAGGAGAAAATCACGCACAAAAGCTCAAGTGTGGACCGCAGATTTCCATCTGCGGCCGCAGATTGTGAAGGAAAATTCATCAGAGTCCAAGTGCAAAATGCGGACCGCACATTAATTCATCAGAGTCCAAGTGCAAAATACGGACCGCACATAAAATGTGCGGCCGCAGAAGCTATGCAAGAACTAAAGTTCAGAGAGTCTCATTTCAAGCTCAAAGGAAAATGTGGACCGCACAATTATTGTGCGGCCATAGAAGTCAGCTATGCAGTCGCACTCTGAAATGTGCGGTCCACAGAAGAGCCCTGTGCGACCGCACCAAGAACTTTGCGGATCGTAGAATATGAGAAATGCGACCGCATTCCAGAATTGTGCAGCCGTAGAGTCAACTCCTGTCAAGACTAAAGAGAAGTGCGGACCGCATATGAAATTGTGTGACTGCAGAACCTCCGAAAGGGCATTTTTGTTCGAAAAATTCCAGCTTTGTATAAATAGACAAGTTTTATTAAATTAGGTCAAGTTTTGAATATTGAAAGTTTTGTAGCTGTTTTCCTTGCTTCTTTAGGCAACTTTAGCTTACGTTGGTGATTTAAAATTGGATTTTTATCTTTTAATCTTGCAATATGAGTTTTATCATCTTTTCTTCTTTATTTTCTTCTATACCCATTATGACTAGCTAGATTTTTATCTAGGGTTGTGACCCAACCCTAGTGTGTAAACCTAACGGGTGTTTAATTTATGGCTTGTTTATATTTGAGTGTTTATTATTTAGTCTTGTTCTTGGTTTTAATTGTAGAACTAATGGTTGCAAACATTAGTTCATGCCTATTTGACTTGGTCTCTACTTGAGAAAGAAAGAGTTAGTCTAGAAAAACTTGGCTAACAAGAATTTGGGATAAAATCAAGAGATTGATTGTCCCAATTAAAGGGTTAAACCTACAGATAGTAAAAACCGACTCGAGCATTTTATCAACTGCTTTGTTCAGTACCGATTTGGATTTGAGAAAGCCAAATTGGGAAAAATTACTCTCTTACCGTAAGTTATTGAGTGGGTAATTGGGTGTTGATAACTATAATACACCCCGACCAATGAAACAAGTTTTAAAGTTTACAACCCGTTAGGCAAACAACTAGGTGAAGGTCATAGCCCTAGACCTTTTACATTATTTGAAAAATATCCAAAAATAATATTCTCTAGTTTTATATCCTTAGAATTGTAATCCTTAGCGTAATTTTAGAGTTAAAAACAAAACCATATTTGTGGAAGTGCAATCTAGATATTTCACGTGCTCTATCCAAATATGTACTACTAATTCCCACCTTAGCTCCCTGTGGATTCGATCCCGACTCCTTGTTGGGTATTATTATTGCAATCGACCATTTCATAACCTTAAATAGAGGTGTGACTTGGACGATATCAACGTACAACTCACTTCCATAATCATACCATTAGCATGGACAATCACATGTCATAACCATATCATTTGGATGGGCAACTCACGTGCTATAATAATACCAATATAATAACTACATGGCAGAGACCTCGTGCCATAATCATTGAATTTGAATGGAAAACTCAGATGCCATAACCTCAATCCATATTAAGAGAATCATATGCAGGAATGTATGCATAATAATAAGAGATAAACATATAGTATGCACATGGACAAAGAAATAACCATGCATATTTATATGCATGTGTACAAAAGTTGGTCTCTAGATAAAATGTATGCCTATGTGTAATATATAACCACAGTTCCAACATGTAATCCATCGTCCAAATAATCATCGTATCTAGATAAGCATCAAAAGCCCATTCATATTATGTAGCGACCCAACTTCCACCTGGTCATGATGGCACCTAACCCAACCTGATAAGTAAGACAAACAATACTTAGGTAATTCTAATTAACATTATAAGTAATCAATAAACTAAATAGTTGAGTTTCAATACAATATCCCAAGTATAGGTAGTACAAGTCACGAGCCACTAAGATTTAGATTTATAAAGTTGGTACGAAAATAAATACAACATATGTTTGGGATATACATAAATAGAGTACGAATTCAAAGCTACAAAGGACAAGTGGTATCTATATCCGAAAAGTAGGTACATCTTCAATGTCAGCTCCAATAATCCACAACAACGCAGCTTCAAGATCTACACGCAAGGTGCAGAAGTGTAGTATGAGTACAACCGATCTCATGTACTCAGCAAGTATCATAACTAACCTCGATGAGGTAATAATGATAGGAATTATTAATGATACTCACTAATAACTTGTTCAAACCCTAAATTTCACAAGTATACAACAACGGTACCATCTAATCATATACACAGATAAAACTACTTCGTTACACAAAGAGATAATGTGCTAAGTCCTGAATCGGATAAAAATCCCAAATATAGAGAAGATGCATCCAACATCATTAGATCATCAAAGTTAAATATAGAGAAGATGTCCGTAAAGTATCAAATAATCCTTCCACAGTTGCATATAGAGAAAATATGCGTGAAATAGCAATTAATCCTTCAACAAGTTCATATGTAGAAGATGTGTGGATTAAACAATTCAAGTCACACAGATTCACATATAAAAAATATATTAACTATGTCTTATTTCATCAAGTAAGGTATCATCTAGAGAAGATATGCATAAAGGAATGTATATATTCCCAGCTAGCATTTAGAGAAAATATATAGGAAAAAACTCATGTATATATCCAATGAGGGACCATTAGCTTTGGATATTCTGGCTTTGGCCAACAGGTTTGTGATATCAGAGCCTCACATGGTTCTTGCTTGTGTTGTATCACGGTCGACCTTGTTTGACCAAATCAAGGCATTTCAGTATGATGATCTTCACTTTCTTGTCCTTAAGGAGACGATGCAGTATGGTGATGCCAAGGAGGTTACGAACTCTGATGATGGGGTATTGAGGCTTCAAGGCTGGATTAGTGTGCCTAATGTGGATGGGTTGTGGGAGCTGATTCTTTATGATGCCCATAGATTGCGGTATTCTATTCATCCGGGTGCCGCGAATATGTACCATGATTTGAAGTAGCGCTACTGGTGGAAAACGATGAATAAAGACATTGTTAAGTATGTTGCACGGTATTTGAACTGTCAGCGGGTTAAGTATGAATATCAGAGACTGGTTGGCTTACTTTAGGCTAGATATTTCGGAGTGGAAGTGGAAGCGTATCATTATGGATTTTATGGTTGGGCTGCCACGGACCTTGAGGAGATTTGATATTGTGTGGGTTATTATGGATAGGGTGACTAATTCTGTGCACTTTATTTCCAGTCATGACTACCTACTCTTCAGATCCGCTGGCTCAGATTTATCTTAGAGAGGTTGTTTGTCTGCATGGTCTGCCTGTGTCTATCATCTCGGATAGAGGCACTACATCATGAGTTGAGCATATAGGTCGAGTTGAGTATCAAATTTCATGCTTAGATAGACGGATAATCTGAGCATACTATTCAGATCTTGTAGGATATGTTGCGAGCCTATGTCATTGATTTAGCAGAATTTGCATACAATAACAGCTACTAGTGGATCATCCTTATGTCTCCATATAAGGACTTATATGGGAGGCGATGTCATTCTCCAGTTGGTTGGTTTGAGCCTAGGGAGGCTAGGTTGTTGGGTACCGATCTAGTTCATGATGTTTTGGAGAAGGTGAAATTGATTTAGAAGCGGATTTGTACAACGTAGTCCAGGCAAAAAAATTATGCAGATAGGAAGGATCGTGATATGGCATTCATGGTAGGTGAGAAGGTTCTACTCAAAGTTTCACCCATGAATGATATGATGAGGTTCGGGAAGAAGGGCAAGCTGAGCACTCGGTATATTTGTCCTTTTGAGGTTCTAAAGAAAGTTGGAGAGGTGGCCTATAGACTTGCTTTTCCACCCAGCTTGTCGGGAGTTCATCTAGTATTTCATGTTTTCATACTCCAGATGTATTATGAGGATCCGTCATATGTGTTAGATTTTAGCTTGGTGCAGTTGAACAAGGATTTGACTTATTGTGAGGAACTGGTAGCCATTTTGGATAGGCAGGTTCAGAAGTTGAGGTAGAAGAATATTGCATCTGTGAAGGTCCAGTGAAGAGATCAAATAGTTAAGAAGGTGACTTGGGAGACCGAGCATGATACACAGAGAATATATCCTCATCTTTTTGGCACTTCAAGTATGTTTCTAAAATCATTCGAGGACGAACGTTTATTTAAGAGGGGGAGAATGTAATGACCCGGTTGATCATTTTGTTTATTTGAGCCTCATTCCCCTATTTTATGCTTCATGTATCTATATTTGTTATTTTTCGACCTGTAGGGATGGTTGATTTTGTTTCGATGAGGTTTTGGAGTGAATTGTAACACTTAGTTTCTAGTTTGGAAGCTTAAGTTGAAAGTATTGACAAAGTTTGACTTTTATCTATTTGACCTCGGATGGGAGTTTAGATAGTTCCGTTAGGTTAGGAAGGAGATTTTGGACATAGGCGTATGTCCGATTTTAGATTTAGAGGTTCCTAGGTTGATTTGGCTCTAATTGGCGAAAGTAGGTAATTTAAAGGTTTTGAAGTTCATAGGTTTAACCCATCGTTGACATTATATTTATCGATATTCATTTGGGATTCTGAGCATCGAAGTAGGTTCGTATGGTGATTTATGACTTGTGTGTAAAATTTGAGGTTGAGAATTAAGGTAGAAGGCTAGTAGGTAGTCGAGCATTTTGCTCTTTCTTTCTCAAATCGGTAGCATTAGTATTAGTAAGGTATCACTTTTACTCGTAGAATGCTATCTTTACCTACTGTTTGATTTATATCTTTCGCTTTGGTTTTCTTAATTTCCTATTGTTATTGTTACTAATTGTGGCATATGCTTCTTTCATTTACTCCCTAGCCAAAGGTCTATTTGAAACAAACTCTCTACCTTCCCAAGATCGGTAAGGTCTGTATACACATTACCCTCCCCAGGCCCCACTTGTGAAAACTCACTGGATTTATTGTTTTTGTTGTGTTCCGAGTTGTTTAAGCATGTTCGACATAAGTTTGGAATTCGAAAATTTGGGATATTTTATTAAACTTGAATTGGTGTGCGATTCGTGGTTTTGATGTTATTTTGTGTGATTTGAACTCAAGTAGGTCCATGTTATATTTTGGGAGTGGTTGGTATGATTGGACGGTGTCCCAGCCTCGGGTGTGTTTCGGATGAATTTTCGGACAATTTCACTCATGTTTGGAGTTGCTGATTTTCTGGTGTAGTGTTGTTCATTACGATCGCAGATATGGTGTCGCAATCACAGAGTGTGTTTTGTGGCTGGCATCTTTTTATTCTTCGTGTTCACATTGTGGAGGTCACGATTGAGGACACTATGGAGCTGAAGTTGAACCTTCACGATGGTGGGTTGTGATCGTGTAGGGTTTGTGTTAGGTAGGGAGGTCAGGTGGCTTAGCCTTCACGTTCGCAGATGAGAGTCACGTTCAAATAGTCTTAAGAGTGGGTGAAGCGTGATCATGGGCAATTGGTCGCGTTCGTGCAGGGAGTTTGTGCTTCGTGATCGCGAAGTAGGTCCTATGATTGCAAAGGGTAGCCCTGGGCAGACTTAAATAATTCTATTTCGAGGGTTTGAGTTATTTTATCAATTTTGAGATTGAGAGCATAGATTTGGGAGATTTTTAGGGGATTATCACAATTTGGATTGGGGAACCACACGGACCACCCTTGTGCTACCATCCAGTCTATATCACACAGAAAGTATATACAATAATACATTTATACAAACAGTAAACATCAAATCACATACTCGTGGACTGATAAAAGTGGCATACTAAGATGTATGCATGTGCGAGGAGTACTGCCATAGCTCAGATTAGGCGAATACGCCACAAAATAGTAATTATCATGTTTGAACAGGAGATTAAGCTATATTTAATTTTTAACATGATTCAAGTAGTTCTCAAAGGGTCACACATATAAGAAGGATGATAGAAAGAAGCTTAACATTCAATTTATGGAATAAATTAGCCAAAGCATTACTGAGCATGGATAAAAATCGGGTACACGCACATGGGCGAAATCAAGCAAAATTAATACTCTAAAAATTCCTTCCCACCCGAATTGACCTTCGAACGGCTCAAATAAAGCCAAAAAATAACTCAATAACATCAAATAATACCATAAAAAATAACCCCAAGCAATAAAGCTTCGATCTATATAAAAATACGCGAGGTCAGCCAAAAGTCAGCCCGGGCTGCTTCCTTGAACCCAACAAAAGTCATAAATCCTAATTACCCATTCGAATAGTAGTCCAAATATACAAGTTTCATTCAAAATCAATTTCAAATCGGGATTCAAATCCCCAATTTTTACTTTAGAAATATTTTGCCAAAACCCTCAATTTCTCTCTCTTAGATTCACCAATTTCAATGCCAAAATCAAAAATAGAATCATGAATAATAATCAAATCCCAGTCAAGAAAACTTACCCTATCCAAGTGGGTGAACATCGCCTAAATAATCTCCCCAATTTCGAGTTTCTGATCTTAAAATATGATAAAATGAGCATAAAATCCCAAAAATGACAACTTATAACTCTTGCCAGCTATACACTACGCGACCCCGACCTCTGCCCCACGTTTGCAAAAAATAAAATAACCCATCGCCTAAAACCTTCATCGCGAACACGACATGTCCCATACAAATGTGATGGCCAACAGGCATTCCAACTGCACTAATGCGAAAGGCTGTTGGCCAGCCTACTCCAACACTTCGCGAACCGAAGCTACAAATGCGAACATGATGGCCATAATCCACAATGCTCCGATAATGCGGAGACTTAGTCACAAATACAAAGAATAAATTATTATCAGCCCGTAATACTCTACGCGAACACAATACACTGATTGTGAACGCGAAGCACATAAGTACATCACAAGAAATCACCAACGCAATGCAACCGAAATGGTCTGAAACCACCCGGATCACACCCGAGCCATGCGAAACCCCGTTCAATCATACTAACAAATCCAAATACATTGTACAAACTTATCCAAAGTCTCTAAATGCCATAAATGACATCAAAACCAAGAATCGTTAATCAAGATCAATCTCCTAAGTTCATACACTTCCAACTTCGAACCAAACGTTTGATTCAAGTCTAACCAATCTGGAATGAAATCGAACTTTGCACACAAGTCTCAAATAATATAACAGACCTATTGTAACTTCCGAAATAACAATTCTACCCCAAAAACATCAAAGTCAACTTCCGGTCAAATCTATGAACCTTCCAAATCTTTAAATTTTCTACTTTCGCCAATTAGGGTCAAAAAGACCTAGGAACCTCTAAATCCAATTACAAA
>MU776739.1:2433-20538 GCA_026770625.1 Nicotiana glauca
TATATATATTTCATTTTCGTTTTTTATTTATATTTAAATTCAAAAATAATAACCAATAACTAATTATTAATTAAAAATAACTACCAATTTGAATGGGTAGTTACTTTATTATATATTTATATTTTCGTTTTTTATTATAATTAATTATAAGATATCTATTTTTATTTTAAAATTATTTTAAAACTCCAACTTGAAACTACTCCCCGATTTGAATGGGTAGTTTTTCTTCTCTTTTTTTTCATTTTTTATAGCTTTTTTTTGTTTTTTATTTTAAAATAATTTAAAAACTCCAACTTGAAACTACTCCCACCCAATTTGAATTGGTAATTATTTTCTATATATTTATATTTTTATTTTTTATTATAGTTAATTATAAGATATCTATATTTATTAATTCAATTAAGCAACCAATTAATATATATATATATATATATATATATATAGTTTTTTATTTTTTTATTATTTTTGTTTTTTAGATATATTTAAATTCAAAAAGAATAACCAATAAGTAATTATATTAACTAAATAACTAATTACGCCATGTGGCTTTTTCTGAAGCTGCCACTTGGCTTAAGGAGAGGACTTTTTCCTCTCCTTTTAATAATATATAGATTTCAAAAAGTATTGCATTATTGAGAGATTCTGTTGTATCTTATTTCAGAGCTCATGACTCCATACTATCAAGTTTTAGGAAAGTATCACTGTAGTAGTCCTGCATTTACTGTAGTTTAAGGATTTAATTTGTGTAATGACCCGACCAGTCATTTTGAGAATTAGTATCCCGTTTGGGCTTAAGGTCTCGAGTAGCTTCGTGTTATGTATTATGACTTGCTATGAGGATGTAATTTTTACCCTACCAAAATATTCCTCCAAAATTAACGAATAAATTAGTCCTATTTAATGTTAGATTTTTAAAGAATTTTTTTGGTGTTTATTTGGAATTATTTTGATTTCTTAGTCGCATTTTTCATTTTTAAAGTTATGAAAACTAACAAAAAAAATTCAAACCTTCATCATTGTGATGACCCGGCCTGTCGTCTTAAGAATTAATGCCTCAATCCCCCATTAACTACTTCCCCCGAGTCTATTTCTGCTATTTTGATTTGCCGGGACGTTCGATTTTATGTTTCAGAGAGTTTTGGGACATTTAGTCCCTAAATGAGAGCTTAAATGTTGGAAAGTTGACCGTAATCAAAAAAGTATGAAGACGACCTTAGAATGAAAATTCGATGGTTCCTTTAGCTCCGTTAGGTGATTTCGGGCTCAGGGGCGTGTTCGGATTGTATTTTGGAAGTCCGTAGCTAATTTAGGCTTGAAGTGCCGAAAGTTGAATTTTTGAAGTTTCCGGTTCGATAGTGAGATTTTGATATGAGGGTCGGAATGGAATTCTTAGAGTTGTAGTAGTTCTGTCATGTCATTTGGGATGTGTGTGCAAAATTTCAGGTCATTCGGAGGTGGTTTGGTTGGATTTTTGATCAAAAGAGGAATTCGAAAGATTTTACAAACTTAGGCTTGAATCCGATGTGTTTTGGGGAATTTGATGTTGTTTGAAGTGTTTTGAAGATTGTTACAAGTTTGAATAAGGTTTTAGGATATGTTGATGCCTTTGGTTGAGGTCCCGAGGGCCTCGGGTGTGTTTCGAATGCTCAACGGATCATTTTAAGTTGTTTAAAAGTTGTAGATTTTGTTCAGCTGTTGCAGAGGAATTTTACCCTTCGTGTTCACGAGTGGACCCTCGCGTTCGCGAAGAGTCAGTGGAGGTTAGTGAAATTTTAGCCTTTGCGTTTGCGAGGAAGGCCCCTCGTTCGCGAAGGGCTGGATTCTTGTGAACCGCGTTCGCGTAGGAGGAAAATTGGACAGTAGAATTTACACATCGCGTTCACAATGAGAGGAACGCATTCGCGAAGGTTTGTATGGGTAAAGCATCACGTTCGCGAGCACCTCGTCGCGTTCACGTAAGAGGTTTTTTGGTCAAAGTCTTTTTTGTGCTTCGCGAACGCGTGGCTTGATCGCGTTCACGAAGAAGGAATTATCTGGGCAGATATAAGATTTCAAAATCGAGGGTTTAGCCATTTTTATCAAAACATAAGCTTGGGAGCTTGGATTTGAGCGAGATTTTGAGGGATTTTCAGAGGTATCGATTGGGTAACGATTCTAAACTTCTTTTTGCTTGTAACCCATTAATCTAAACATGAATTCATCCTTTAATTTCGGAAATTATATGAAAATTGGGGAAAAGTTTTTGGACCAAGAAATTGAGTTTTGATTGGGGATTTACATCGAATTTGGATAATTTTGGTATGGTTAGACTCGTGAGAGTACCGAGTTTCTGAAAATGTAAATTTTACCTGATTCCGAGACATGGGCCCGAGCGGCATTTTGGTCATTTTACATAATTTCACGTATTAGCTTAGAATTTAATTGTAGAATCAGCTACTTGAAGTGTTATTTACATTATGCAATTGAATTGAATATATTTGGGCCATTTGGAGTCGAGTACTCGTGGCAAGGACGTGGTGTCGGGTTGATTTTGAGCGGGTTCGAGGTAAGTGGCTTGTCTAACCTTGTGTGGGGGACCTTCCCCTTAGGTTTGATATATTTGGTAATTAAAATGCCTTGTACGTGAGGTGACGAGTGCGTAATTGTGCAAATTGTTGGAAATCTGATTTTCTTTAGGTAGTTATTAGTATGTTTCTTCTCCTGCTTTTATTACTTGTACTATTAAGCCTGTTGTTAGCTTAGAAAAGCATGTCTAAGTGATTTAATTGCTTTAATTGTTCAATCTGTTTACCTGAACTCTGTGCATCATGCTAGGTTAGAATTATTTGTTGCCTTAATATGAAATTTCCCTTCTCTGAATATTTTCTTGCTGCTGTTGTGTATTTACATTGGGACTACGAATGTGGGATTCCGATAGCTCTCCCTTGTATGTTTACTTTGGGACTACGGGTTAGATTCCCGGTAGATCCCCCTGCTTATTTACTTTGGGACTACGGGTTAGATTCCCGGTAGATCCTCCTGCATAGTTATATGGAACTATGAGAATGCACCCGGTAGATTCCCCCAGTACTGGGTATTTATATTTGGGGACTACAGATTGGGATTTCCGGTATATCCCCCCCTGCGCATTGATAGGTGGACTATGGGACGAGATCCTGGGAGATCCTTCACACACATATATGATGGACTACGAGACGTTATCCCGGGAGATCCAATGGATAATTGTAATTGGGACTACAGGACGGTATCCTGGAAGGTGCCCTGGTTGTTATCTCTGTGTTGAGCTGTATTTCTTTCCGTGGTTTGTTTGTCTCTATTCTAGTAGTTGGCGTTCTTTCAATTCTATGTTACTTCTTACTATTGCACTTATTTATACTGTTTATTTCATACTGTTAAAACTTATATTTTATGTAACCTCAGTAGAGACCTGACCTTCCTCGTCACTACCCGGCCGAGGTTAAGCTTGGCACTTACTGAGTACCGCTGTGATGCACTCATGTCCCTTCTGTGCATGTTTTTCATGTGTAGATCTAGGTACTTTCGCTCAATCTTATCATCCTTGAGGCGAGGCACTTCTGTAGAGACTTCAAGGTATATCTGCCACGTCTGCAGACCGAGGAGTCCCTTTCTATTCGCGCTTTTACGTATTATCCCTTCTGTATTTCTTTTCTTTGTTAGACAAATCTGGAGTTAGACACTGTTAGATATTCAAAGGCTTGTGGTTTCATGAGATTCCGGGTTTTGGGATAGTGTACTTGGTTTGAGAATGTTGTGTTGTATATACCGAGTGGCATTATAACTATTGTTTCCATTCAGTTATTTTGGTTTAGATTATTCCTTCCGCAAGTTTAGTTTATTTATCGCACTTGTTAGGCTTACCTAGTCGTAGAGACTAGGTGCCGTCGCGACAGTTCACGGAGGGCAAACTGGGGTCGTGAAAAGTTGGTATTAGAGCTCTAGGTTCACAGGAGTCATTGCTCACAAGCCGGTTTATTAGAGTCTCGCTGATCGGTACGGAGAAGTCTGTGCCTATCTACGTGAGGCTATGTAACCATTAGGAAAATTCCACTTCATTGATTTCCCTGTCGTGTGAGATTTTTGACATCACAATCCTAAACCTCTGTCTTCCATTCTCTCACAGATGGTGAGGAAACATGCTACCAGAGATGATCAGACACCCGCGCCCCCTGCGAGAGCCGTCAGAGGTCGGGGTCAGGGTAGAGGCTGAGGACGTGTATGCGGTGTAGCCAAAGCACCCGCGCGAGCTACCACCGAGGAGCCACCAGCAGTTCCAGCCAGAGCCTAAGCATCATATAAGCCTACTTCTACTACTACTCCAGCACTTCAGGAGACATTAGCACAGTTCCTGAGCATGTTTGGTACATTAGTTCATGCGGGATTGATTTAGGTTATATCAACCACTTCCCAGATAAGGGAAGGGATCCAGACTTCCTCCACCCCCACTCCAGAGTAGCGCGTTCCCATTGGTCAGGTTCCAGATGTCATGGCGACACAGCCTGTGATCCTAGTTCAGCAGGTGGTGAGGACCTCTCACCGAGTAGAGGACAGGTGGGTCCAGGAGAGAGAGGACAGACAAGGTCAGGAGAGAGAGTATAGGGAAGTGAGGAGACCTCGTAGACTGGAGAGACCCACTGGTCCTTATTTTGGAGGAAGAGTACTGTATGGTAGAGGTTTTGTAGGTCAGCCAGCTCAGTTTGCATCTCAGATTTCACATAGTGTTTCAGGGGTCTTGGAGTACCCGTACCGCACAATTCCCACTGCCATGTTCTCTAGAGCTTGTTTTGAGTGTGGTGACACACGTCATGTGGTGATGGAATGCCCTAGACTTGGGAGGTGTGCACCTCCCCAGACTTCTTAGCCACGTCGCGCTCCACCGAGTTCACAGGCTATGGTTACAGCCTCAGTTGCTACCCCACCTGCTCAGCCAGCTAGAGGGAAAGGCCAGGCCAGATACTATGCCCTTCCTGCCTGTACCGAGGTTGTTGAATTTGATTCTATTATCACAGGTATTGTCATGGTTTGTCCTAGAGATGCATCGGTTTTATTCGATCCAGGCTCCACTTATTCTTATGTGTTTTCTTATTTAGCTCCGCATTTGGGTGTACCTCCGGAGTCCTTGAGTTCCCCTGTCTATGTTTCTACTCTTGTGGGAGATTCTCTTATTGTGGACCGCTTTATTGGTCATGTTTGGTTGCTCTTAGTGGTTTTGAGACCAGAGCCGATTTATTGTTGCTCAGCCTGGTAGACTTTGATATTATCTTGGGCATGGACTGGTTGTCACCCCATTATGCTATTCTTGATTGTCACGCCACGACCGTGACGCTGGCTATGCCAGGTGTACCACGTGTTGAGTGGAGGGGTGCTTTAGACCACACTCCCAGTAGAGTTATTTCCTTCCTGAAGACCCAGCGTATGGTTGAGAAGGGGTATGACACGTATCCAGCTTATGTCAGAGATGTCAGTATTGTTACCCCCTTCAGTTGATTCAGCCTCAGTAGTACGGGATTTTCTCCATGTGTTTCTAGCTGATCTTCCAAGCATGCCACCCGATAGAGATATCGATTTTGGCATTGATTTGTTGCAGGGCACTCAGCCCATTTCCATTCCTCCGTATCGCATGACTCATCCCGAGTTGAAGGAGTTGAAGGAGTTGAAGGAGAAATTGCAGGAATTACTTGATAAGGGTTTCATTCGGCCTAGTGTATTGCCTTGGGGTGCTCCTGTATTATTTGTAAAGAAGAAGGATGGTTCTATGCGTATGTGTATTGATTACCGCCAGTTGAATAAGGTGACAGTGAAGAACCTCTATCCTTTGCCTCGTATTGAAGACCTTTTCGACCAGTTGCAGGGTGCTTGTGTGTTTTCTAAGATTGACTTGCACTCAAGTTACCATCAGTTGAAGATTCAGGAGCCAGATATCTCGAAGACTGCTTTCATGACTCGGTATGGTCATTATGAGTTCCTTGTTTTGTCATTTGGTCCGACCAATGCCCCAGCAACCTTTATGCATTTGATGCGTAGTGTATTCCGGCCATATCTTGACTCTTTTGTCATTGTCTTTATTGATGACATTCTAGTATATTCTCGGAGTCGGGAATATCATGAGCAGCACCTGAGGACAGTGCTTCAGACTTTTAGGGAAAAGAAGTTATATGCAAAGTTTTCAAAATGTGAGTTTTGGTTGGATTATGTGGCATTCTTAGGCCACGTGGTATCGAATGAGGGTATTCGGGTGGATACGAAGAAGGTAGAGGCAGTGCAGAGTTGGCCCAGACCATCCTTAGCTACAGAGATCCGTAGTTTTATCGGTTTGGCGGGTTACTATCGTCGTTTTATGGAGGGGTTTTCATTGATTGCAACCCCTATGTCCAGGTTGACCCAGAAGGGTGATCCATTTTAGTGTACGGAGGGGGTGTGAGGAGAGCTTTTAGAAGCTCAAGACAACCTTGGCCACAACTCCAATGTTGGTTTTGCCATCAGCTTCAGGTTCATATACCATGTATTGTGAAGCTTCGAGAGTTGGGATTGGTTGTGTGTTGATGCAGGGTCGGGTTTGTGTACCCAATATTGATGGGCTTCGGGAGCTGATTCTAGAGGAGGCCCACAATTCGCACTATTCCATTCATCCGGGGTGCCGCGAAGATGTACTAGGATTTGAGGCAGGACTATTGGTGGAGGCAGATGAAGAAAGATGTGGTTGGATTTGTAGCTTGGTGCCTTAATTGTTGGCAGGTGAAGTATGAGCATCAGAGACCGGGTGGGTTGCTTAAGCAGATAGAGATTTTTGGAGTGGAAGCGGGAGCGGATCACCATGGACTTTATAGTTGGGTTCCCACGGACTTGAGGAAGTTTGATGCTATTTGGGTGATTGTGGATCGACTGACAAAGTCCTCTCATTTCATTCCTATGTGTACTACTTATGCTTCGAAGTGGTTGGAGGAGATCTGGGAGATTGTTCGTCTGCATGGTATTCCAGTTTCCATCATTTTAGTTAGAGGTATTCAGTTCACATCACGGTTCTGGAGGGCCGTTCAGCAGGAGTTGGGTACTCGGGTGGAGTCGATTATAGTATTTCACCCTCAAATGGACGAACAGTCCAAGTGTACTATTTAGATTCTTGAGGATATGCTCTGTGCATGTGTGATCAAGTTTGGAGGGTCTTGGGATCAGTTCTTGCCATTGGCGGGTTTTGCTTACAACAACAGCTATCAACCCAACATCCATATGGCATCGTATGAGGCTTATATGGTAGGCAGTGTAGATCTCCGATGGGTTGGTTTGAGTCAGGTGAGGCCAGACTATTGGGCACATATTTGGTTCGGATGCTTTGGAGAAGGTTAAGGTGACTCAGGATAGACTCCGTACAACTCAATCCAGACAGAAGAGTTACACGGACTGGAAGGTTTGTGATGTTTCCTATATGGTTGGAGAGCGGGTTCTACTTTGGGTTTCGCCTATGAAATGCGTCATGAGATTTGGGAAGAAAGGGAAGTTGAGTCCGAGGTTTATTGGCCTTTTGAGATATTGAGGCATGTTGGGGAGGTTGCTTATGAACTTGCCTTACCTCCCAGCTTGGCAGGAGTTCATCCAGCATTTCATGTTCCGATGTTCCGGAGGTATCACGGTGATCCGTTGCACGTGTTGGATTTCAGTTTAGTTCAGTTGGACAAGATCTATCCTATGTTGAGGAGCCAGTGGCAATACGGGGCAGGCAGGTTAGAAAGCTGAGGTCAAAGAACATTGCATCAGTAAAAGGTCAGTGGTGGGGTTAGCCGGTCGAGGAGGCGACCTAGGAGATCGAGCATGATATGTGCAACCGTTACTCTAATCTTTTCATTACTTCTGGTATGTCTCTATGCTCGTTCGAGGACGAATGAATGTTTAAGTATAGGAGGATGTGATGACCCGACCGGTCGTCTTAACAATTAATGCCTCGATCCCTTATTAACTGCTTCCCCCGAGTCTATTTCTGCTATTTTGCTTTGCCGGGATGTTCAGTTTTACGTTTTGGAGAGTTTTGGGACATTTAGTCCCTAAATGAGAGCTTAAGTGTTGGAAAGTTGACCGTAGTCGAAATAGCATGAAGATGGCCTCAGAATGGAAATTCGATGGTTCCGTTAGCTCCGTTAGGTGATTTCGGGCTTAAGGGCATTTTTGGATTGTGTTTTGGAAGTCCATAGCTAATTTAGGTTTGAAGTACCAAAAGTTGAATTTTTGAAGTTTTCGGTTCGATAGTGAGATTTTGATCTGAGGGTCAGAAAGGAATTCCGAGAGTTGTAATAGTTCCGTCATGTCATTTGGGATGTGTTTGCAAAATTTTAGGTCATTCGGAGGTGGTTTGGTTGGGTTTTTGATCAAAAGCGATATTCGAAAGATTTTACAAACTTAGGCTTGAATCCGATGTGTTTTGGGGAATTTGATGTTGTTTGAACTGTTTTGAAGATTGGTACGATTTTGAATAAGGTTTTAGGATATGTTGATGCCTTTGGTTGAGGTCCCGGGGGCATCGAGTGTGTTTCAGATGCTCAACGGATCATTTTAAGTTGTTTAAAAGTTGCAGATTTTGTTCAGCTATTGCAGAGGAATTTTACCCTTCGCATCGCAAAGAGTCAGTGGAGGTTAGTGAAATTTTAGCCTTCGCGTTTGCGAGGAAGGCCCCGTGTTCGCGAAGGGCTGGATTCTAGTGAACCACGTTCGCGAATGGGCTTCGCATTCGCGTAGGAGGAAAATTGGCCATTAGAATTTACACATCACGTTCGCGATGAGAGGAACGCGTTCGCGAAGGTTTTTCTGTGTAAAGCATCACGTTCGCGAGCGCCTCGTCATGTTCATGTAAGAGGTTTTTGGTCAAAGTCATTTTTGTGCTTCGCGAACGCGTGGCTTGACCGCGTTCGCAAAGAAGAAATTATCTGGGCAGATATAAGATTTCAAAATCGAGGGTTTAGCTATTTTTATCAAAACATAAGCTTGGGAGCTCGGATTTGAGTGAGATTTTGAGGGATTTTAAGAGGTATCGATTGGGTAACGATTCTAAACTCCTTTTTTCTTGTAACCCATTAATCTAAACATGAATTCATCTTTTAATTTCGGAAATTGTATGAAAATTGGGGAAAAGTTCTTGGACCAAGAAATTGAGTTTTGATTGGGGATTGACATCAGATTTGGATATTTTTGGTATGGATGGACTCGTGAGAGTACGAGGTTTCTGAAAATATAAATTTACCCGATTTCGAGATGTGAGCCCGAGTGGCATTTTGGTCATTTTAAGTAATTTCGCGTACTAGCTTAGAATTTAATTGTAGAATCGATTACTTGAAATGTTATTTACATTATGCAATTGAATTGAATAAATTTGGGCCATTTGGAGTCGAGTACTCATGGCAAGGACGTGGTGTCGTGCCACACGATGTACCATTTCATGCCGATTCTATTAAATATATGGTGAGGAAAGAGAGTAAAATCACGAAGGGTGATGCCGTGCACTTTTTATTATATAATTGTTTGGGCGAGGAAGAGTGTTAAAGAACGAAGGGTGATGCCGTGCATGATTGTGAGGAAAGAGTGTAAAGTACGAAGGGTGATGTCGTGCCGCACGATGTACCATTCTATGCCGATTCTATTGATTATATGGTGAGAAAGGAGAGTAAAAGCACGAAGGGTGATGCCGTGCACGTTTTATTATATAATTGCTTTGGTGAGGACGAGAGTAAAAGCACGAACGATGGTGCCGTGCACTTATTGATTTCTGATTCTTTATTGATGTCAGAGTTATGTTGTTTCCTTCATTACTTGATGACTTTTACTTGGAATTGTTATCTTCCCCACAACATGCTCTCCCTCCCTTATTGATTGGTTATCTTTGTATTTCTTTTCCGTTGTATATATTTGAACTGCACAGGTTTATGTGGTAGTCTGGTCTAGCCTCGTCACTACCTCGCGGAGGTTAGGCTAGGCACTTACTAGCACATGGGGCCAGTTGTGCTGATGCTATACTCTGCACTTATGTGCAGATACCAGAGCAGCGTTTGGTCAGCAACAGTAGTTCGGGAGCCAGCCTTCAGTCCACCGAGACACCAGCCTTGCAGGCGTCTGCAGGCCCGGCGTCTCCTCTATCCCTTGTTATGTCCTGTTATCACTTGTATTCGAGATAGACAGTATTACTTTCTTTCAAACAGTTGTAGGTAGTAAATCTTAGTGGTCTGTGAGTGTTGTGACACCAGTTCTTGGTAGAGGCATATGTTGATTTCCGTATTGTTTGGCTTATTTTGTTTAAGTCTTCTGCTTTAATCTCATATTCCGGTGTTATTTAAATGTTTATCGCTTGTTAATATGATGTATAAAAAGGATTAAAATAAAAGAGTTATGGATTTATAATTTCGTGGCTTGCCTAACTTCTACGAGTAGGCGCCATCACGACTCGTGATGGTGGAAAATCCGGGTCGTGACAGTTGTATATGCCGAGTGACATTATAACTATTGTTTCCATTTAGTTATTTTGGTTTTGGTTATTCCTTCCGCAAGTTTAGTTTATTTTCTGCACTTGTTAGGCTTACGTAGTCCTAGAGACTAGGTGCCATCATGACAGTTCACAGAGGGTGAACTGGGGCCGTGACAATCATCTTGCATTATTAGGCTTTTAATTTAATTTAATGCCCAATTACATAATTAATTGCTTCATTAAAAGAAAGTCACAAAAAATGATTGTTTTGGACATTTTTTAGTTTTAGTATTAAATTAAGTATCTTTTCCCTTTTGAATTTAAGATGACTAATAAATAATACAAATAGACAATTAGTGTAATTTTAAAAATTAAGATAATTTAGTACTTAATTTAGGGTTTACTTAAATTAATTAATTTTTAAAATTTAAGAAAAGGGGGTCTTGGCCAAATTGGGCCATTTAAACGAGCCTAATCCCAAACTTAACCCAAAAAACCCTAGCCCAAACCCTTTAAAATTTGATCTACCCCATCTCCCTCCATTCAATATTGGCCTTTGATCTCTAATAGATCCAACGGTCCGGAACTCCCCCCCTTTTAATATAAAAGTGTCCTAAAACCTTCACCCCCATCATTTCCAAACTCCCTATTCTCTTATTTCTTTAACTCCCCAAACCCTAGCCTCCCTATCTCTCTCTCTTGTCTCTCCATCACCTCTTTCTGCCGCCACTATCCCCATGGCGGCACCGCCCTTCGGAATTCGCCATTGGCTGCGGCCAACTTCCAAACAATACCAAAATAACTTCAATCTACTCTTCTTCTCCTCCTTTACCTCACCCGACCAACTAAACCCACAAAAAACTATCAAGACCCTAACCTGAATCAGGTCGTGATGACGCCTTTCGTGAAGACAAGGCCAGCCAATTAAACCCAATTTACCCCTTTTTAAATAGTTAAGCAGTAATAAACATACGAACATAAGCAAGTAAGTCAAAGTCTAAGAAAAAGATAGTATAATATGTGGAATACAACCCATACACAGCTCGATACCGGGGTGTCACAAGTCACAAGCATCTAACAACACCGAATACTCAAATGTAACTATAGAGTTTGAAACTGAACTAAGAATATAAAAGGAAAGAGATAGGGAGGAGCTCCAGGTTGCGAACGCCAATAGCTACCTAAAGACTCCTCGAGATCCGCCTGAAGCTGGAATGAATCAGCACTCGGGAGCGAGACCAGATGCGCCTGAATCTGCACACAGGGTGCAGGGAGTAAAGTGAGTACTCCAACTTAGTGAGTAACAAATGTAAATAACGACTGAAAGCAAAAAAACACGAAAGGCACAAGGCATTCTATAATGAAGCATAAAACCATTTAAAAATAATAAACTAGTGTAAATTCAAAAAAAAATCCTTTTTCAACAATAAACAAGTTATTGACAAACAATTAAGATAAGGTAAACAAATAGAAGTTCTCCCCTCGGGCACAATATCAACAAATGCGCCCCTCGGGTAACATCTCAGAACAATACCAGCCACTCGGGCTCAATCTCACATCATAATGTGTACCCGCGCTCGCTAGGGGTGTGCAGACTCCTGGAGGGGCCCCTTACGACCGAAGCGCAATAACAAGCCATCTCGTGGCATCAAAACTAGGCCCTCAGCCTCATATCAATAAAGCCACCTCGTGGCATACATGTCTCAGGCCCTCGGCCTCAAATCAATATCAGTGTTTCCTCACAACATAGGCCCTCGGCCTTACTCGGTCAAAAATCCTCACAAGCCCCTTGGGGAATAGTAAAACAGTGTTCTCAGCCCAAACATCATTTAAAAATATCATTTAAGTCTTAAAACTGAGTAAGCATGGCTGAGTATGAAATAGTGGAAAATAATATGACTGAGTTCAAGTATAAAGTCAAAATAGTGAGGAAATATCAATTAAAAGCCCCGAAGGGTTCAAATAGTTGTCACTAGGCCCAAATATGGCATTTTGCCCAAATAAGCATGATAGAAAACAGTTTAAAACCAAATACGCGGTAAAATCATCAATCGGGACGGACCAAGTCACAATCCCCAATAGTGCACGACCCCATGCTCGTCATCAAGCGTGTGCCTCACCTCAATATAGCACTACGTTGTGCAATCCGGGGCTTCAAACCTTCAGAACATCATTTACAATCATTACTCATCTCAAACCGGCTAAATCACTAGCTCACGACACCTTTGCCCCTTGAATCAGCCTCCACACGCATCGAATCTATCAAAATTAGAACGAGGACGTCAAAATATGCTAAGGGAATAAAGCCCAAGCGAAAACAATCAATAAAGGGCACAAATCCCAAAATTACCAAAACTCGACCCCTGGGCCCACGCCTCGAAATTCGATAATTTTTACACCAATAGATTCCTTATCTTCCCATGAGTTCATACATATAAAAAACTCAGAAATCCGACCTCAAACGGTCCATCAAAACCTCAATCATAGGTCTCCAATCCTAAACCCTAGCTTCCCCAAATTTCACCCTTAATTTCCATAAATTCTAGTTCTAATCCATGAAATAATAGCGTAGGAATGAGTTTTAGGTCCAAAATCCTTACCTCAATGAAGTTCCCTTGAAATCCCTCTTTCAAATCGCCCAAAAAGCTCCAAGGCTGAAGTAAAAAATGGTGGAATAACTCAAATTCGCGAAATGAAATAACTTATATGTTCTGCCCAGACCTTTTCGCATCTGTGGCACCTTGACCGCATCTGCAGTACCGCATTTGCGTCTAAATCCTCCGCTTCTGCGGAATTCACTTAAGAGACCAAAATGGCATTTGCAATAAGCCATCCGCACCTGCGACTCCGTAGGTGCGGTCCCACACCGCATCTATGGTTCCTGGAAAAACTTCGACAATCCGCTTCTGCGGCTTTTCTTCCTCACGTGTGGCGCCGCACCTGCGGTCCCCAAACCGCAAGTGCTAAAACACCAGAAGCAGCAATCTCAGCAGCTGTAATAACACCTCAACCTCTCCATTAACCACCCGAAATCACCCCGAGGCCCTCGGGACCTCAACCAAAAGCTTAAACATATCTTAGTACCTTATTCAAACTTGTTCCAATCATCAAACCATCTTAAACAGCATCAGATCACCCAAAACCTCGGATTCAAGCCTAAGTTTCTAAAAACTTCCGAATTCCGTTTTTGATAAAAACCCCCACCAGATCATGTCCGAATAACCTAAAATTTTGCACACACATCCCAAACCACATAACGAAGCTACTGCAACTCTTGGAATTCCATTCTGACCCCTATATCAAAATCTCGCCTACCAACCAGAAATCGCCAAAATATCAACTTCGCCAATTCAAGCCTAAATCTACTCCAAACCTTCAAAACTCATTCTGATCACGCTCCTAGGCCCCAAATAACCTCCCAAAGCTAACAAAACCATCATAACTCACATCCGAGCCCTCTAACACATTAATCAACATCCGATTGACTTTTCCAACTTAAGCCTTCTTAAAAGAGACCAAGTGTCTCAAACTTCACCAAAACCAATTCGGATTTAATCCGACCAACCCGATACCTCAAAACACGGATAAAGAAAGCAATAAGAAGCAAAAATGGGGGGAATGGAGTGGTAATTCATGAGACAACTGGCCGGGTCGTCATATCCTCCCCAACTTAAACAAACATTCGTCCTTGAAGGGGTCAAGAAGCATACCTGAAGCCTCAAACATGTGAGGATATCTGCTCCGAATCTCCCGCTAGGTATCCCAGGTAGCCTCCTCCATGGGCCGGCCTCTCCACTATACTTTCACCGAAGCTATATCTTTTGATCTCAACTTCTGAACCCGATGCTCCAAAATAGCTACTGGCTCCACATCATAAGTCAAACCACCCTCCAACTGAACTATGTTGAAATCCAAAACATGAGATGGATCTTCAATATACTTCCGGAGCATAGAAACATGAAACACCGGATGCACACTCGACAAGCTGGGTAGAAAGGAAAGCTCATAAGCCACCTCCCCAATCCTTCGAAGTACCTCAAAAGGCCAAATGAACCACGGACTCAACTTCCCTTTCTTTCCAAATCTCATAACACCCTTTTTGGGCGAAACCTTCAACAGGACCTTCTCACCAACCATGTAGGACACCTCTCGAACCTTCTTGTCAGCATAGCTCTTTTGCCTCGACTGTGCTATATGAAGTCTCTCCTAAATCACCTTCACCTTATCTAAAGCATCCTGAACCAAATCTGTCCCCAATAGCCTAGCCTCACCAGGCTCGAACCAACCAACTGGAGATCTACACCGCCTCCCGTACAAAGCCTCATACGGAGCCATCTGAAGACTCGACTGGTAGCTGTTGTTATAAGCAAACTCTACAAGCGGCAGAAACTGATCCCATGACCCTCCGAAATTAATGATGCAACCGCGTAGCATATCCTCTAATATTTGAATAGTGCGCTCGGACTGCCCGTCCATCTGAGGGTGAAAAGTTATGCTCAACTCCACCTAAGTACCTAACTCCTGCTGAACCGACTTCCAAAACTGGGAAGTAAACTGAGTGCCCCGATGTGAAATGATGGAAACTAAGACACCATGCACCGGACAATCTCCCGGATATATAACTCTGCTAACCGCTCTGAAGAATAAGTAGTACAAATAGGAATGAAGTGCGCAAACTTGGTTAGCTGATCCACAATCACCCAAATAGCATCAAACTTCTTCAAAGTCCATGGAAGCCCAACTACAAAGTCCATAGTGATCCGCTCCCACTTCCACTCTGGAATATCCATTCGCTGAAGCAAGCCACCTGGTCTCTGATGCTCATATTTCACCTGCTGACAATTGAGGCACCGAGCTACAAATCCCACAATATCTTTCTTCATCCTCCTCCACTAATAATGCTGTCTCAGATCCTGATACATCTTCACGGCTCTTGGATGAATAGAATACCGCGGACTATGGGCTTCCTCCAGAATCAACTCTCGAAGTCCATCTACATTGGGCACACAAATTTGGCCCTGTATCCTCAATACCCCATCATCTCCAATAGTCACATCTCTGGCATCATCATGCTGAACTCTATCTCTAAGGAAAAGCAAGTGTGGATCATCATACTGGCGCTCTCTGATATGCTCATATAGGGAAGACCGAGAAACCACACAAGCCAACACCCGATTGGGCTCCGAAATATCCAACCTCACGAACCAATTGGCCAAAGCTTGAACATAAACTGCAAGCGGCCTCTCCCCAACTAGAATATATGCCAAACTCCCCATACTCACTGCCTTTTGGCTCAAAGCATCGGCCACCACATTGGCCTTCCCCGGATGGTACAGTATAGTGATGTCATAATCCTTAAGCAACTCCAACCATCTTCGTTGCCTTAAGTTAAGATCCTTTTGGTTGAACAAATGCTGAAGACTGCGATGAGCAGTGAACACCTCACAAGATACGCCATACAAATAATGTCTCCAAATCTTCAACACGTGAACTATGGCAGCTAACTCCAAATCATGAATGGGGTAGTTCTTCTCATGGGGCTTCAACTAACGAGAAACATAAGCAATAACTCTACCCTCCTGCATCAAAACACAACCAATCCCTACTCTCGAAACATCACAATACACGGTATATGAACCTGAAACTGATGGCAAAACCAACACTAGAGCTGTGGTCTAGACCGTCTTGAGCTTCTAAAATCTCTCCTCACACTCGTCCGACCATACGAATGAAGCACCCTTTTGAGTCAACTTGGTCAAGGGCGATACGATAGATGAGAATCCCTAAACAAACCCGCTATAATAGCCTGCCAAACCAAGAAAACTGCGAATCTCTATGGCTGAGGACGGTCTGGGCCAACCCTGCACTGCCTCTATCTTCTTTGGATAAACCTGAATACCCTCACTGGACACCACGTGTCCTAAGAATTCCACTGAACTGAGCCAAAAATCACACTAGGAGAACTTTGTGTAAAGCTTCTCCTCCCTCAATCTCTACAACACAACCCTCAAATGCTCCGCGTGCTCCTCCTGACTATGAGAATATACCAGGATATCATCAATCAAAACTATGAAAAATGAGTAAAGATAAAGCCGGAACACGCTGTTTATCAGATGCATGAACGCTGCTGGGGCATTGGTCAGCCCAAAAGACATAACCAGGAATTCATAGTGACCATATCTGGTCCTGAAGGCCGTCTTAAGAATATCTGAATCCCTGATCTTCAGCTGGTGATAAACCGAACGGAGATCAACCTTGGAGAATACCCTCGCTCCCTGAAGCTGGTCGAATAAATCATCAATGCGAGGCAAAGGATACTTGTTCTTAATTGTTACCTTGTTCAATTGTCTATAATCAATACACATTCTCATAGTGCCATCCTTCTTCTTTACAAATAGAACTGGCGCACCCCAAGGCGACACACTAAGTTGAATGAACCCCTTATCAAGGAGTTCCTGAAGCTGCTCCTTTAACTCCTTCAACTCCGCTGGTGCCATACAACACGTCAGAATAGAAATGGGCTGAGTGCCCAGCACCAGTCAATACCAAAATCAGTGTCCCTATCCGGTGGCATGCCTGAAAGGTTTGCAAGAAATACATCAGAGAAATCCCTCACAATTAGGAAAGAATCAATACTGGGAGCCTCAGCTTCGACATCCCTCACAAAGGCAAGATATATGAAAGACAACCCTTCCCAACCATACGCTGGGCCTTCAAGAAAGAGATCACTCTACTAAGTGACACACCTTATTTTTTTACACACCACCCGAGGGTAGTATATAAGGGAGTTTTTTCAAATTTAAGTGACATTATTCGAAATGAGATTATTTATTTATTAGAGTCGCCACTTAGGATAAATTATTTGGGGTCCCAAGTCACCGATTTATTTTAAATCCCAAATCGAGGAAAATTTCGACTTTCCTTTTGAAGTCTGCGAACCAGAAATTCTGAATAAAGAATTCTGTTAACCCGAGGGAAGGTGTTAGGCACCCCCGGATTCCGTGGTTCTAGTACGGTCGCTTAAACTATCATAATTGGCCTATTATCTTATTTTAATACATATTTTAGCCTATGGTACAATTTTAACTTATTAACCGCTTTTATTTATTTTAAGGAAGATTTCAACGTCATCTAAAATACGTCTTTGGACCACGCCACAGAAATGCACCCATATTCCGAGACATATTTTATTTAACATTGTGAGATTTGGATTTGGGTCACATGAAATGCGCACCCGAGTTTAGGAAGGTAAATTATTAAAATAACGCGCCTAAAGTAACTACGCGTTTTTAACTTTACGAAGGCCATGGAAAATTTGCTAAATGGCATATCTCGAGTTCTAAGGATTTTAAAAGAAGTAATTAAATGAGGTCCACCCATTTGAGATTTTTATTTTGCGCGGCGCACCTCAATTCCAATTTTAAAAAGGGAATTTAGACTAAATTTCGAAGGGCCATAAACTATTTGTATTGTCTAATAAGGCTTACCTCTACTAATTAATGAACCTAATTAATTAAATGCTAGAGAAATTAAAGGTTTCACCCAAACTAGCTTACATGAGAATGAGTTAATTATTTAAACAAGGGGGTTCAACCCAGCATAAACAAATCAGTGGCCCAAACGAGAAGGAAATAGCCTAAGTGTAA
>MU776739.1:22895-45184 GCA_026770625.1 Nicotiana glauca
AAAATGTGAGTTAATTGTTTAACGAGCGAAATTGGTATTGAACTGAGCAAATGAACTCCAAATTCAGTTTTGTTTGAACCACTAGATCCGTATCAAAATTACGGAGCAATAAGAAAAGGAATCGTCTAATTCCGAGTTCGTATGATAGAGTTAGAGCCATTTTAGTAAAAAATAGTTGTGCTGCAATTTAGAGAAAAAGCTGATGCAATGAACAGTGCTGTGAACAGTACCCGTGAATAGTAGATGTGTACAGTACCCATGTACAGTATACGTGAACAGNACACATTCTCATAGTGCCATCCTTCTTCTTTACAAATAGAACTGGCGCACCCCAAGGCGACACACTAAGTTGAATGAACCCCTTATCAAGGAGTTCCTGAAGCTGCTCCTTTAACTCCTTCAACTCCGCTGGTGCCATACAACACGTCAGAATAGAAATGGGCTGAGTGCCCAGCACCAGTCAATACCAAAATCAGTGTCCCTATCCGGTGGCATGCCTGAAAGGTTTGCAAGAAATACATCAGAGAAATCCCTCACAATTAGGAAAGAATCAATACTGGGAGCCTCAGCTTCGACATCCCTCACAAAGGCAAGATATATGAAAGACAACCCTTCCCAACCATACGCTGGGCCTTCAAGAAAGAGATCACTCTACTAAGTGACACACCTTATTTTTTTACACACCACCCGAGGGTAGTATATAAGGGAGTTTTTTCAAATTTAAGTGACATTATTCGAAATGAGATTATTTATTTATTAGAGTCGCCACTTAGGATAAATTATTTGGGGTCCCAAGTCACCGATTTATTTTAAATCCCAAATCGAGGAAAATTTCGACTTTCCTTTTGAAGTCTGCGAACCAGAAATTCTGAATAAAGAATTCTGTTAACCCGAGGGAAGGTGTTAGGCACCCCCGGATTCCGTGGTTCTAGTACGGTCGCTTAAACTATCATAATTGGCCTATTATCTTATTTTAATACATATTTTAGCCTATGGTACAATTTTAACTTATTAACCGCTTTTATTTATTTTAAGGAAGATTTCAACGTCATCTAAAATACGTCTTTGGACCACGCCACAGAAATGCACCCATATTCCGAGACATATTTTATTTAACATTGTGAGATTTGGATTTGGGTCACATGAAATGCGCACCCGAGTTTAGGAAGGTAAATTATTAAAATAACGCGCCTAAAGTAACTACGCGTTTTTAACTTTACGAAGGCCATGGAAAATTTGCTAAATGGCATATCTCGAGTTCTAAGGATTTTAAAAGAAGTAATTAAATGAGGTCCACCCATTTGAGATTTTTATTTTGCGCGGCGCACCTCAATTCCAATTTTAAAAAGGGAATTTAGACTAAATTTCGAAGGGCCATAAACTATTTGTATTGTCTAATAAGGCTTACCTCTACTAATTAATGAACCTAATTAATTAAATGCTAGAGAAATTAAAGGTTTCACCCAAACTAGCTTACATGAGAATGAGTTAATTATTTAAACAAGGGGGTTCAACCCAGCATAAACAAATCAGTGGCCCAAACGAGAAGGAAATAGCCTAAGTGTAACGACCCGACCGGTCGTTTTGAGCTCCGGCGTGTCATTCAGTAGATTGAGGCCATGAGCAGCTTCATCTCAGGTATATTGACTTGTGTGTATGGTCAGAATTAAAATTCAGGAAGTTTGGAGTCAAATCTAAATGGAAATTCTCATTTTGAAAGCTTAAAGTTGAAGAAATGAACTAGGATTGGAATTTTGAGTAAATGACCTCGGAATTGGGATCTGAAAGTTCCAGCATGTTCGTATGATGATTTTGGACTTGGGCGTATGTCCGGATTTGGTTTTTGATAACCCGTGAGCATTTCGGCGTATATGGTGGAAGTTAGTATTTCAGAAGAATTTCATAAATTTGGGTTGGAAGGCATTTTAGAGTTATAGATGTCCGTTTGGGATTCCGAGTCTGGGAATAGATCCGTATGGTGATTCTGGAGTTGGGAACACGATCGGAAGTGAATTCGGATGTCCGGAGGTCATTTTGAAGTCATTTGGCTAAATATAGGAATTTGAAGGTTTATGAAAAAATTCGACTGGATGTGAAAATTTTGATATCGGGGTCGGAATGCGATTCCAAAAGTTGGTGTAAGTCCGTAATGTCGAATGTGACTTGTGTGCAAAATTTGAGTCAATTCGGATCGAGTTTGGTAGGAAATGGGACAATTAATCTCTTTAAGGAAAGCTTAAGTTGGAAAAGTCAACCCAACGTTGACTTATGAGTTAGAGGGCTCGGAACTGAATTCCGATGATTCGGTTAGTTTCGGGGGATGATTTAAGACTTAGGAGCGCAATCGGAAGTAATTTTGGAGGTCCGGTGAAGAAGTTAGCCTATTTTGGCGAAGTTAGTATTTTGGCGATTTCCGGTTGATAGGCGAGATTTTGATCCGGGAGTCGGAATGGAATTTCGACAGTTGCAGAAGCTTCGTTAGGTGATTTTGGATATGTCCGCAAATTTTCAGATCATTCGGACATCGTTTGGTCGGGTTTTTGATCGAATGTGAATTTTGAAAGTTATAGTTAAACTTAAACTTGAATTTGTTGAAAACGGACGATTTTGATGTTAACGATAGTAATTTTATGATTCGAGCAAGTTGGAATGAGGTAATAGATCATGTCTGTATATTTGGTTGAGGTCTCGGGGGTCTCGGGTGTGTTTCGGATGCCCAACGGGTCATTTTTGGAAGATTTTTGCCGTTTTGAGCATAAATGTAATGATCCAAAGGTCTATTTTTAGTTCTAGAGATCCAAATTTGATTTCGAGACTTCGAGAATTTAAATCATGAATTATAGGACTGATCTGGAAATTTTGGTTTAATTTCATCAAGTCGCGATTGAGTTTTTGACGCGAAATGTGAGTTAATTGTTTAACGAGCGAAATTGGTATTGAACTGAGCAAATGAGCTCCAAATTCAGTTTTGTTTGAACCACTAGATCCGTATCAAAATTACGGAGCCATAGGAAAAAGAATCGTCTAATTCCGAGTTCGTATGATGGAGTTAGAGCCATTTTAGTAAAAAATGGCTGTGCTGCAATTTAGAGAAAAAGCTGCTGCAATGAACAGTGCTGTGAACAGTACCCGTGAATAGTAGATGTGTACAGTACCCATGTACAGTATACGTGAACAGTGCCGTGTACAGTATACGTGAACAGTGCCGTGTACAGTATACGTGAACAGTAACTGTGAACAGTGCCCGACGCGGGTGAACAGTACCCGCGTGAACAGTGATTCCGAAAAATGGCAGTATATCCGCGAGCAAACCCATTTCTTCACCATTTTTGAGCGATTTGGAGAGATTTTGGACGGGAAGTAAGAAGATTTTGTCGGGGAAACGTTGGAGGTAAGTTCTATGAACTAAATACATGTTTTTATACAAGAATCCTCCATAAAATTCATGAATTTATGGCTAGAAATCAAGAAATTAGGGCTTTGAGCAAAAATCTTAGAATGAGGATTTGAAGGGCCATTTGTGGTCCGAATTGGGAGTTCTTGGTATGTACGGACTCGTCGCGAGACGAGGAGTCCGGGGATGTAATTTTTGGAATTTTTCGAGACGTGGGCCCCGGGCCCGGGTTTTGCCAATTTCGTGTTTTTGGATATTTTTCGAGTTCTTTCGATTGGGTTATGTCCCATTAGCTCATTGTAACGTATTCTTTATGATTTTGGGCAGATTCGACGCGCGAAGAAGTGAATTCAAGAGGCAAGGGCATAGCGGACTAATACCGCGATCGGTTTGAGGTGAGTAATAGATGTAGATGATGACCAGAGGGTTTGAAACCCTGGTATATCACATTGTGACGCTATGATGAGGCGAGACACGTACTCCACGACGAGTGCGGGGTCGATTGTGATTGAGGACTGTGAACTAGTCCGACCGATTGATGATGAATTAAATCATTGGCTTGAAATTAGCCGGAAAACCTCCTACTTGGATGGTTATGAATGTATATTGGGCTGTATGCCGATCATTTGAATCCTGTAGGGATTGTTATCATTGTTTCCTGATATAGCCTGAATTGAATAATTATATCGAAATGGCTAGAAAATGCTAAGGTTTTAATCACCTAATTATAATTGTGATAATTGGAACTAAAATTGGTAAAAATGTTTATGCATTCATGATTATGCATGGATCGGGCTGCACGCCGCAGCGGGTGTGATATTATATTGCGCTTGGGCTGTAGGAGCCCCTCCGGAGTCTGAACCCCCACAGTGAGCGCGGGGTACCCGTGGATCGGACTACGCGCCGTAGTGGTCATGAGCATTTGCATTGCATATTTACATTGATATACTTATATATATCTGCTGCAGCTGTTAATAATTGTGATTACACTGGTAAAGGTGTAGAAGTACATGTTTTAGCTTTACTTTGTGGTATACTGGGAATTCTTACTTTCCAGTCATTATACATGTCTATTACCACTGAGTTGGAAGTACTCACTTTACTCCCTGCACCATGTGTGCAGATCCAGGTACTTCAGGAGCTAGCTGAGCTATTGCTGACTCCAGAGTTTCATTCAGAGTTGTCGAGGTAGCTGCCTGACGTCCGCAGGACCCGACTTCTCCCTTATCTCGTTATTTGATTTTTCCGCATATTCCAGACTATGTATTATTACAGTCTTCTTATACTGTACTGTTAGAGGCTCTAGACTCGTGACCCCCAGGTCTTTGGGAGGTGTTTCCCAGTGTTATTGGGATGTTGATATTGTTATTTTGTTAGCTAAAAATTATAGCTGCACTGCTTTTAAAAATTATTAAATAAATTGGTTTTGAGCTTCATGCTCGGGTTGAGAGAGTAAATGGTCGGGCTTGCCTAGCAGTTGTGTTGGGCGCCATCACGACCGGGATTTGGGGCCGTGACACTAAGTCCCATTCGAGAAAGAAGGGGGAGGCTGCCAAGCTTGGGCCCAAGAGTGAGCCCAAATTCAGGACCTCGTGGTTTTTGAGTGAAAGACTCAGTATCGAGTCCTCACAGCACACGAGTAACGCCTGAGATAGCAACAACCATACGCAGATTCATAAAGCCGGATATTGGGATCAATACATGTGCAAATAACCTTTGCAGTCATTTTATTTTTACTTATCAATGAGCAATTGTGTGGCATTTTAGCAATAAAAACAATACAAGTTTGATGGGAATCAAAAGTCCAAATTTAGTAACATAGCTGTAAGCACACTTTAACTTCCAAATCTCCAACCTGGCTAGAGATACAGATTTGAAAACTTAAATCTCAAATGAATCTCGTATGAATAGAGCATGTATGAAAAACTAATAACTTTTCATTTTCAACCAACTTAAGCATAAATCTATACTAGAGATATCGACTGATTTCAACCAAAATCAAACAAAATCCAGGATTCATAACAGATCTACATGAAGCTTGCAACTACAATCCTTAAAACTTTCCTAGCATAAGGTCAGAGACGATTTAATGACTGAAATCCAGGGCTCACTACTATTACAAAGCAAACTTAGGAAATAAACAACAAAGAATAACTATGATAAAAGTGAAATTAAGCTATTCTACAAATCTGAAGATTTCCATGACAGCAGTAACATCATTTCAAAAACCAAAAGAAGGAAGGAGAGTAAAACTAAGTTATGAATGAGAAAATTGATGTCATTGCTTCACAATTTCCATTTCCATTTTTATTCTTCAACTTGAGCATCAAGTTATATGAGTTTCAAGACATGTACCTGGTATTGAACAAACAAAACCAAAAGAGAAATGAGGTATCAGCAATGAGCAACAGCAAAAATTAGCCCAGATTTAACAACCAACAGTGAAATTAGCTCAAAGCTCAATGGAACAGTAACAAACTGAAGAAAACTTTGACCAGCAGTTAAAAAACACATTCAATCCATTTTCAGTCCCAAAGAGAATAAGAAATTATTCAGCAATTAAAAAAACTTCAAAAACCACAGAAAGAGCTCAATGAAACAGTACACAACTGGAAAACTTGAACCAGCCTTTTCAAAAACCCCAATTCAATCCATTTTAAGCCCCAAAGAGAATCAAAGATTGTTTAGAAAATTAAAAGCTTCATAAATCACAAAAGAAAACCAATGGAATAGTAATTTTTCTGAAATTTATTAGCTATTTTGATTTTTTAGAGTTTTTTTCCTCTATTTTTTCTCCTCTAAAATCTGACTTGAGCTTCAAGTAGCAATGCCTTTATAGGCAAGCTATTAGGGCAGCAGAAATAGGCTAAGTTTTGCCCTTCAATCCTTTCCAATTTTCATTTTTTTGCTACTTGGTCTCTAATTTTCTGACTTTTTGGCCAAGTAAGTCTATTTTCAGCTTCTAGGAAGCTTTCTCAGGCAGTTAACAAAAGATTCTTTAAGTAGACTACCCAATCTACCCTTTGTATTATTTACCCTTCAGAACCAAACAGGGTCAAATGACCAAAGACCCAGCCCCAAACTTGGGCCAACGGACAGGCTTCCAAATTTGGACCTTCATTCAATGGGATGGTACTGACAAACCCCAAACTCAATCCAAAACAAACTTAAAGAGAAGGCAGTCCAATTCAGAACTGAGACAGTACAATTATTCATTTCTTCTTCTCTTTTTTTAATAAAATACTTTTTAAAAGAATGAAAAATGTAAATTAACACTAAATTAATGACCAACACTTCTGACTTAGGTTAACAAAAAGGAGGAGGAGTTTATGATTAACAGTTGAGCTTAAGGTGAGAAAGAAAAAGGAATAAGAAAATAACGACAGAGCCCAATTAAACTTCAAAATCCTCAAGAACAAATATGAATTGAACTCGAACTCGAACTCCAGCGAATCCAAAGCTTGACCAAACGGTGAGAATTGTAACATGAATATTATCCAAACTTTCGTTCATAGCTAATAATTCATGCAACAATCCTCACCCTGTGCTAAGAAAGGAACAAGGCAGAAGCTTGAAGAAGATGGATCGTTTCAAGGATACGTCTCCGAAATCTAGCCAAAACCAAAGGATAGAGCATTCTTGACATCAACCAGATTTCTTTTGATGAAAAACTGAGGAATTCATGCAAGTTTTAACACGAACTGAGGATTTAATCCGGAAAATTGGAGCAAAAAGAAGAAAGTTAGAATTTTTATTATTTGATCTACAATTTGGCGGAATTGAGTGATCTTTTGGGGAAATATGTGGCGTGATATGAAAGAGGAGATGATGAGGATTGGCTGGTTAAAATTTGAGGGTGTTTGGAGGTGCTCCGCCACCGTGAGGCAATTTCTGGGCGGCGGAGCTATGGTGGAGGCGGGCGGCGATTTGAGAGGAAAAAGGGGATTAGGTTTTGGTTTAGTTAACTGAGAGAATGATGCAAGCTTGGTCGTTTAATGATGGGGGAAGATTGAAAGGACATAGTTTGGCATTGAAACTACGTCGTTTTGGCTAAAACGAACAGGACCGGGTATGGGATGGGTTTGAGCCATTTCTAGACGGGTACAGGGGTTTAAGGGGGAATTAAATTGGGCTTTTAAAATCTGATTCACACCTCTGTTTGCTTTTTAATTATTTTAAAATTTCTTTTAATTTTCTTTTTTTTTAGAAAACAAAAATTAAATAAAACCTAAACTAACTTCTAAATCACATTAATTCTACCACATTAACTTTAACTAATATTTACCACAATTAATCAAAGACCAAATTAAAGGAAGAACTATCAAAATTCAAAACTAAAATTAAAAAGTATAAAACGAGCTAGTTTTTTGTGATTTTCTTCCATTTTTATAATATTAATTAACTAATTAGTCTGAAAATATAAAATTGGGTCCTAAATATAAATGCGACATATTTTTGTATTTTTATAAATTAAATAGATTAAACATGCACACAAAAAATGCAAACAAACACGAAAATTATGCAATAATTCAAATAATTAAAAGAAAAATCCTAATTTTGGGAGTTTTGTAGGAGTAATTCATGCGAGGCAAAAATCATGTGCTCACAGCTGCCCCTCTTTGCTCGCAGACACGAAGGGTTTTTGGACAAAGATAAAATGAGCAATTATGAGGGATTTTTCCTGCTTGGCACTCTATGGGAAGCATTTTTTGAAAACGTCTGACCAAACTTTGCTTCAAAGATTGCCTACATATCCTTGGCTATAAAGGAAATAGGTCAGTGTATTTCTCGAAGTTTTGGTAGTTGGGACTACCGGAAGCTGTGATTTCACTGTTGCTGTTGTTGCTACTGCTTGCTGACCCCCTTATTACACCAAAAGAAAAATCAAAAGCTTAGCTAGCTAGGCCTATCAACTACGAGTTACAAGATTCCTATCTATAAATCTCTCAAAAATTGATCTTGAGTCTTAGCTGGTTCTTGCCGTGGACTCCGATCCAAGTCTCGATGCTCGTCAGCTGCAGGTGCTGGTTCTTTCTTCAGCATTGGATCAACGTGAGAGATGCAAAGCATGTGACTTCAATCATATCATGAGAAGTTCGTATCTTTGTCCGCTTCATCATTTTGAATTAACTTCTTTTGTTCTTTTTCTTAATTTCTTTATTCTGGACTGATGTTCATTCTTTGGTCATCTCGAATCCTGGTACCTCGAGGTAAAACTTGCTCAGGCACCAAAACAAACAAACAAATAGAATTTTTTGCCCCAGTTTTCACTAGGAAAATTTTGTGAGTTATTTGCAACCCAAATCTAAGCTATTTCTCTATTGAAAGCAATAAAAATTGGGATTGTGTATCCTTGGGAATAGGGAGTGAAAACCTAAATTGGGAGGATTGCCAGGTTATGCTGGAAAGCTGACCCGGTTATGCCGAAAAAGAAAAAAGGTCCTCGAGTTATGCCGGGGAAGTCCACGGGTTATGCCGGGAGAAAAGAAAAAAGGTCCCTGGGTTATGCCAGGGAGGTCCACGGGTTATGCTGGGAGAAAAGAAAAAAGGTCCTTGGGTTATGCCAGGGGAAAAGAAAAGGTCCTTGGGTTATGCAAGGGAGATCCACGGGTTATGCCGGGAGAAAAGAAAAAAGGTCCTTGGGTTATGCCAGGTAGATCCACAGGTTATGCCGAGATAAAAGAAAAAAGATCCTTGGGTTATTCTAGGGTGGTCAACGAGTTATGCCGGGATAAAAAGAAAAAGGTCCTTGGGTTATGCCAGGGAGATCCGCAAGTTATGCCGGGAGAAAAGAAAAAAGGTCCTTGGGTTATGCCATGGAGGTCCATGGGTTATGCTGGGAGAGAAGAAAAAAGTCCTTGGGTTATGCCAGGGAGATCCACGGGTTATGCTGGGAGAAAAGAAAAGGTCCTTCGGTTATTCCAGGGAGATCCACGAGTTATGCCGGGAGAAAAAAAAGGTCTTTGGGTTAAGCCCGGGAGATCCACGGATTATGTCGGGATAAAAAAAAAGGGTCCCTGGGTTATGCCAGGGAGGTCCACGAGTTATGCCGGGATAAAAAGAAAAATGTCCTTGGGTTATGCCAGGGAGATCCACAGGTTTTGCCGGGAGAAAAGAAAAAGGTCCTTGGGTTATACCGGGAGAAAAAAAAAGGTCCTTGGGTTATGCCAGGAGAAAAGAAAAAAGGTCCTTGGGTTATGCCATGGATGTCCACGGGTTATGCCGTGAGAAAAGCAAAAAGGTCCTTGGGTTATGCCAGGGAGGTCCACGGGTTATATCGGGAGAAAAGCAAAAACGTCCTTGGGTTATGCCAGGGAGAAAAGGAAAAAGATCCTCGGGTTACGCCAGGGAGGTCCACAGGTTATGCCGGGGAAAAGGAAAAAGGTTCTCGGGTTATGCCGGAGATAACTAGGGAATGGGTCCCTAAGTTGGAAGGATGCAGCTAGAGATTGGAGGCCCTATGCTACCATGATTTTGAAATTTTTCTTTTTTTTTTCATCATGCTTCATTTCATTTTTTTTAAAGTTTAAGAAAATGATTAAAAATGTAGGAAAGAACTTGAAGGAGACTTCCCTTTTGGATTGATTATTGCTGCATAGCTGTTTCAGCACTTGCGCATTTCTTTTCCCCTTTTGGTTGCACCTGCTTCTTGCACGGTTGCTTGAATTTCACCTGTTTCAATTTTTTTTCAAACAAAGAACAATTGTTAGTTTGAAACGGTGGTTGGTTTTGTGGCCTTGCTTGTTTTGATCACTTGATCTCGGCCCAATTCTTGGTGAGAACCTTTGCTGCTTGCTGGTTTTTCTAAAGACTGATCTCTCTCTCGAAACCGAAGACCTCAACTTTCAAGATTTCTCATAACGGCTCGCCCATGTAAGGCTTTAGACTTTTCACTTCATTCTGCCTCTAAGGGCTTTTGACTTCGGATTTCTTTTTTCTTTTCCGTAACTTTGTTTTCAGAGCATCAGCCATCATGGCCAGTCGGGATCAACTTGATGCATCCGCTGAGGCTGGGTACTTTTCTTCAGGCTTAGCTTTTGTTAGGCGGAACCCTGTGAAACCAATGTTGACACCTTTTCTTTGTATTAATTTCGGAAACAGAGTTAGATCGAAAGGGATTTAAGGAAAAATAAACAGGAGGCAAGAAAATTAATTTAAAGAGAAGTGTCCCTTTCGGAGAGGAAGGAAGGACTTATCTGGGGTGCATGCAGACTTCAATTGATATGACATGTGTCTTGGACTGGATTCCCGATCCGTACAACTATCCCAACTTCTCATAAACTCATTGTGACCCATACTTCCAAACCGAGAAGACTTTCCAGGACTTTAATGGTGGTGACGGGTGTCTTCTTTTTGACCGACGGCGCCGTTTGCGGGTTTTCGCCAATCGACCTCTCTCATTTCTCTTCTCACCGTTCCCTTATAGTGCTCTTTATGAGTTTTCACTAACCAGGCTCTCTCATTTTCAATTTCTCTACTCACCATCACCTTACGATGCCCGTATGTCTTCACCAATAAGACTCTCTCATTTTATTTCTCTCATCCTGATTGTATCGGATCCAAACAACTGTGTTCTATAATTTCGAAACCTTTTGCCGATTGATCGGAAGGACTTGAATAAGGTTTGGATAACGAATTAGATCGACTAACAACTTTGGAACCATTCGGGCGGGATCATCGCCGAGCCATTATATCAATTGCCCCAGTCTCACTTTTTGGGGGACTTTGGATTTTTGTTTTGTTGTGACTGAACCCCAGAGGGCGGCTACCTACGTATCCTTTCGGAATCTAGTTGAACGTAGTTCAGGGAAATATTTTGTTTTGTTTTTTTTCTTTCTTTTGTTTTGATGCTTTTTTTTTCAATAACACTTTGGGTTCCAAATAGGGTAGTCAAAGAAGAGTAACCGGCTCAAAGGGTTTGCAAAAGGACTATAATGTTTTGGGTAGCGAGAATAAAAGCCTTTTTCATCCCAATCAGACAATGTTATCGCTGCAGAAAGCCTAAACATAGTACCTTTTTACTGCATCTGCATTCACAGCTGCTTCGTGATCATTTCCTTCGACATCTCCCAAGTATAATGCCCCTCTTGGCAATATCTTTCTGATGATATACGGGCCTTTCCAATTAGGAGCGAATTTTCCTTTTGCTTCCTGATGATTGGGAAGAATGCGCCTTAACACGAGCTACCCCACTTCGAAATTCCTAGGCCGCACTTTCTTGTTGTAGGCACGAGCCATTCTTTGTTGGTACAACTGCCCATGGCAGACCACAACCATTTGCTTTTCATCAATCAAGGTCAACTGTTCCACACGGGTCTTGACCCACTCACCGTCTTCAATTTCAGCTTCAACAATGATCCGGAGAGAGGGGATTTCAACTTCTGCGGGTATTACAGCTTCAGTGCCATAGACCAAAAGGTATAGGGTTGCTCCGACTGATGTGCACACCGTAGTGCGATATTCCAATAATGCAAAAGAAAACTTTTCATGCCACTGCCTAGAGCTTTGAATCATCTTTCTCAAAATATTTTTGATGTTCTTGTTTGCTGCCTCGACGACACCATTGGCTTTAGGCTGATAAGGAGTAGAGTTCCTATGTGTTATTTTGAATTGTTCACATATTTCTTGCATCGAACGACTATTCAAGTTTGCAGCATTATCTGTGATGATAGTCGCAGGAATACCAAAACGGCAGATAAGATTGGAGTGCACAAAATCTACCACTGCTTTCTTGGTGACAGATTTGAGAGTGATGGATTCAACCCATTTCGTGAAGTAGTTGATGGCGACTAGTATGAATCTGTGTCCATTTGAGGCTTTTGGATCGATTGGACCAATGACGTCCATGCCCCAAACAACAAAGGGCCACGGTGTTGACATGGGATGCAATTTTGTGAGAGGTGCATGAATAAAATCACCATGCACCTGACACTGATGACACTTTCGGACAAAGCTGAAATAGTCTTTTTCCATGGTTATCCAGTAATAGCCTACTCGAAGGATTTTCTTTGCCAAAACATACCCATTCATGTGGGGTCCGCACACTCCTGCGTGCACTTCATACATAATTCTCCCGGCCTCTTCAGCCTCAAAACATCTTAACAAATTGAGATACGGGGTCCTTTTGTACAAGACATCACCACTCAAGAAGAAACCACTTGCGTGCCGTCTAATGGTTCTCGTTTGGTCTCTACTGGCTTACTCGGGGTATTATTTAGTTTTCAGAAATCTTTTGATGTCATGATACCATGGCTGAATATTCGGTTCTACCTCAAATGTATTACAATAACCACGCCTTTCCCGGATTTGGATTTCCAAAGGATCTATGTGAGCATTGCCTGGGTACAGCAGCATTGAGGCTAAAGTAGCAAGTGCATCGGCCAGTTCATTGTGATAACGAGGGATGTACCTAAACTCTATTGATTTAAATCGCCTGCTAAGATCTTCCACATGCTACCTATAAGGGATAAGCTTGACATCCCGGGACTTCCATTCTCCCTAAGCTTGCCGGATAATCAGATCCGAGTCCCCCATGATCAACAGCTCTTCGACGTCCTGGTCAATTGCCATGTTTATACCTATAATGAAGGCTTTAAAATTGCCCCAATTCCTATACCTTTTGCGTTTACCGCTCCACCAAAGAACATTTTCCATGCAGTAGTATCCTCAGATATTGCCTCGACCGAATTTACTTCTTCATCCGGGAAGTAAGTGTTCAAAGGTTGCTATTCATCATCAACCGGGTGTTCAGCCAAATGATCCGCCAATGCTTGGGCTTTCATTGTCGTGTGAGTGACGTAGACTATATCAAATTCAGTGAGAAGGATCTGCCATTTTACTAACCTTCCCGTGGGCATTGGTTTCTGAAATATGTATTTCAAAGGATCCAACCTGGTTATGAGGTAAGTAGTGTAGGCTTGTAGATAATGTCTCAACTTCTGAGTGACCCAAGTTAAGGCACATCAGGTTCTTTCCAACAGGGTATACTTAGCTTCATAGCTGGTAAACTTCTTGTAGTAGATTGCATGCTCTTTCTTTTCGGTTACATCATGTTGCCCGAGGACACAGCCAAAAGAGCTTTCCAAGACTCTCAGGTACAAGAACAAAGGCCTCCTCGGTTCAGGTGGGACCAAGACCAGTGGATTGGATAGATACTCTTTGATCTTATCAAAGGCTTCTTGACATTCATCTGTCCACTTTATTGCCGCATCTTTCTTTAGTAATTTGAATATGGGTTCACACGTGGATGTCAACTGAGCAATGAACCGGCTGATATAGTTTAATCTGCCCAACAAGCTCATCACATCTTTTTTGATTATCGGAGGAAGCAAATCCCGGATAGATTTTATCTTTGTTGGATCTAACTCAATACCTCTCCGGCTGACTTTAAAGCCCAGAAGTGTGACCGATGGGACTCCAAACGCACATTTGGCTGGGTTCAGCTTCAGATAATATTTGCGCAATCGCTCAAAGAATTTTCTCAAGTCCGGAATGTGGTCATCCTGAGTCTTGGATTTGATGATCAAATCATCCACATACACCTCTATCTCTTGGTGCATCATATCATGAAAAATGGCAGTCATGGCCCTCATGTAGGTTGCCCCAGCATTCTTCAGACCAAATGGCATGACTCTGTAACATTATGTACCCCAAGGTGTGGTAAAAACTGTCTTTTCTACATCTTCTTCATCCATCAACACCTGGTGATATCCTGCGTAGCAATCCACGAAGGACTGTATCTTATGTTTGGCTCCGTTATCAACAAGGATGTGGATGTTTGGCAAAAGGAAGTTATCTTTGGGAATTGCCTAGTTTAAATCTCTATAATCCATACATACTCGGGTCTTCCCGTCTTTCTTTGGCATTGGAACTACATTGGCTAGCCATGTGGTATACCGAACTACTTGGATCACCCCTACTTTCAACTGTTTCGTGACTTCTTCTTTGATCTTGTCACTGATGTTAGTTTTAAACTTTCTCTACTTTTGCTGGACAGGGGGATAATCGGGGTAAGTCGGCAACTTATGAACCACCAAATCGACACTCAGTCCTGGCATGTCATCATATGACCAAGCAAACACATCTTTGAATTCAAACAAGAGTTGGATCAATGCGTCCCGAGTTTTCTCATCTGTGTGAATGCTTATCTTGGTTTCCTTGACTTCTTTAGCACTACCCAAATTGACCAGTTCGGTATCATTTAAGTTCGACTTAGGTTTATTCTCAAATTGTTCCAATTCTCGACTTATTTCCCTAAAAGCCTCTTCTTCTTTGTATTCCGGTTCTTGGTTCATTATTTCACAGTTAGACAGCGTGTTTGGATCTGGGCATGAAGTCTGCAAGCATGTCATGTTATTTAAATCCGCATTATTAGAACTGAAAGAAGAAATAAAAACAACAAAATCAGAAGGAATAAAGAAAGATGGACGATGAAATATTGATTTCATTTCATTGAATTTGGAAGATAACAGGGTTTAAATTGAAATTAAAAGACATGAAACTAAAGAAAACATCCGAGTTACACCCTAGAATAACTCGTGATGAAGAAAAGGTGGCAGGACGAGTCTACCGGGACTCCCGCCTGATTGGGAATGGCGTAGCGTTCCAATTTTGCAGTTTTGCCTCAGGTCCCATGTATAGCACCTCAGAGGTGCTTGAGCCTTCCCCCGGCTGGACCATGTGGGTTTCATATAATATCTTCCTCATTTCCCCATAGATCTCTTTAATTTCTTCGGCCGTAAAGGCCTCATCCTGTTCTTCCTCATGGTATTTCGGCTTGACAAATGTTTTGTATAGATGTGACACCGGCTGAGGCAAGACCGAACCATCATTCTTTCTATCATCTGCACATTTTACATCAGCTGGAGTGGGTTGGAAGCCTACCCCAAAGAATTTTTCACTGGTGGTCAGGGTGATAGGTTCAGCTATTCCTTGCAATGATTTCCCAAGCCCCTTCCCAGGTTTGTAGCCATGCCTGATCATTTCTTTGGCCACCATGATTGATGCATTAGAAAGGAAGGGTTGGGGGCAAAGGTTTCCTTCTTTACACTGGTCCATGACCACAATCTCAAAAGCTTGATAGACTATGTGCTCACTCCCCTCTCTTGTTTCAAGACACGGGACTGACAGGTCTTGATAAAATGATTGCTCATCTTCCCTATGGACCACAATCTCTTGATACTCATGCTCGAACTTCACCATCTGGTGGAGATTAGAAGGTATAGCCCCCGCTGTATGAATCCACATCCTCCCCAAAAAGAAGTTGTAAGAAGTGTCCATGTCCAAAACCTGGAAGGTTACTTCGAAGTCTACTGGGCCAATAGTTAGGATCCAATCAATCTCTCCTATTGTGTCCCATTTTATGCCATCAAAAGCACGTACATAGATGTTGTTGCATCAGTTTCTCTCGGTGCCGATTTCCATGCGTTGCAAAGTGGAGAGTGGGCAAATATCTACCCCAGAACCACTATCCAACATAACCCTTTTCACATAATACCGTTTGGATTTGACTGTCAGGTGAAGGGCTTTGTTGTGTGCGGCCCCTTATGGGGGCAAATCATTTTTGCTGAAGGAGATTTGGTTGATTGCGAAAAATCTTTCTGCCATTCTCTCCAACTGCTCTACAGAAGTCTCAACAGGCATATATGCTTCGTTAAGGGTCTTGATCAATACCTTTTGATGTTCGGTGGAGTTCATCAGCAGAGATTACAAGGATACTTATGCGGGAGACATTTGAAGCTGGTCTATCACCTCATAATCCGCCATTTCCATCTTTTGAAAGAAGGCTTCCGCTTCTTAGGCACTCATGTGCTTCTTAGATGGGAAGCACTTTCTAGTGGCATTGTTCACCTCTTCCAAATTGAAATACTTTTTAGCCGGGTTATTTTCTTGAACTTCTCCTAAGATTTCTTTGCTCTAATAGGTCACCACCGATTTGTTGTAATTCCAGGGCACAACGACAGGATCTGTCATGGGCTTCTGTGGCGCGCGACCAATAACCACAGGCTCATTCAGCCTTGGTGGATTAATTGGCCCCGCATCACATAAGCTCCCTTTGGCACATATATTTGGGTTTTCTTGTTCAGCTTGAATCTCCCCGGACGACTCAATGTCATCTGCTTTTCTTTGCGGCCTCGAGGGACATAGAGAACAACATCTTTGGAGGTGTTGCCCTAGTTTCAACTTCAATTTTCTTCTCCGACTTTGGGGGGGTGGTTTTGTTCTTTTTCTCCCATTTGTCTTGCTTCAGAGCAGCTTTTGGTTTCTTTTCCATATCAGTGATAGCAATGATGGCCTTTAATGCTGGGTCAAATTCCTTATCCTCACAAATCATTCCGATTACCGGCCCGTTACTATGGGCCGGCAGTGGGTTGTTGGTCACGTTGGGAACATCTTCGTCCCTTAGCACTATTTTTTTTGTTATATCAGATCTTCTACAGCCCTCTTCAAAGTCCAACAATTTTCTATATCATGCCTTTCAGCCCCTGAGTGATAAGTGCACAGGGTGCCTATTCGGGGATATGGGCTGCAACAAACCCATTTGGACCAATTTTGGGAATAGGCTAGAATAAGGCTCACCAATTGGCATGAAGTTTGTTTTCCTTGGTGGCTCTCGGGCGCGGAAGTTGTTTTGTGGAGGTCGGGGATTATAGTGAGCTTGGTAAGGAGGTTAATTTCTGGGAAGTGGAGCTCTGTTCTGGTTAAATTATTGTTGTGTCCTGACATAGGGTTGGGCATTCATCAATGTGTATGGCTGAGGAGCATAAGCTACATCTTGGTGGGGATAGTAGTGTTGCAGGATTCTTTAAGAGAAAAGGGATCTAGGAGTACGGTGCTTTCTTGCACCTGACGCTACCATGGATGTTTCTTCCTTTTTCTTGCCCTTTGCTACTCCTCCAGACCCACACTGAATGGCTTGGGAGGTAGATCTGATAGTGGATTGGCTTAGAATTCGACCTGTTTTCAACCATTTTTCCAATATTGATGGCTTCAGCTAACGGTTTACCCATTACGGACATCATATTTTGGAAATAGTCAGCTTCTTGGGCTTGGAGGAAAACTGTGACCATCTCAATTTTGTTCATCAGAGGTTTTACCCTGAAGGCCTGCTCACGCCATTTAACTGCATATTCTCGTAAAATTTTCGAGGACTTCTTCTTCAAGTTTGTTAATGAGTTCCTATCTGGAGCAATATCAATGTTGTACGGGAATTGCCTAACGAAATCTCTAGCAAGATCATTCCAGATGTGCCAGCGGGATATATCTTGGTCCGTGTACCACTCAGACGCGATGCCAACTAGAATTTCTCCGAAATAAGCCATGAAGAGTTCTTCCTTTCCACCGGCTCCTCGCAGCTGGTTGCAATATCTCTTGAGATGAGCAATAGGATCATCGTGTCCATCATACTTCTCAAATTTTGGGGTTTTGAATCCCAATGGTAGATGCACATGAGGGAACATGCATAAGTCGGCATAGGACACACTTTTCTGTCTACTCAAGCCTTGTATGCTTTTGAGACTCTGTTCCATACTCTTCATCTTTCTCGCAATCTCTTCTTGCTTAGGAGTTTTGGTGGTCTTTTCTTGCCCCGCAGTGAACTCATACCGGGGTGCTTGGGAATAAGTATAAGTGGGAAACTGAGGATGTTCCATTGGGAAGGTGGGTGTTTGGAAGGTGAAAGCTGATGGGTCAAAACTAGGCCTGGGCAGTGTGGGCTGTGCCGTGGCCGAGCAAGGTGGAGCGGTGAAGATATTTGAAGCTGCACCAGAAATTAACACCTGGGGACGAACCTCAGAAGGTGTTCCGACAAAATGAGCTGAGATAGTTAGGTGTCCTAGTGGTGTATTTGGGTGACTGATCGGGACAGTAGAGGCACCGCTTGCTCTAAGAAATAGTTCGGGGAATCCCGGGATTGTGCTTGGTGGATCTCTTCCATTTGCCCAAGCGTCCCACATTTTCATAACCCAGAGACGCAGAATACTGTTTTCTTCGGCAGATGCCGATTTTGAAGTCGGGATGCCTGAGATTGGACTATCATCCATGATGGGAATTGTTGGCAGAGTCATTTCTGAAGATATTTCGATGCTCCCTTTTGATCTCGTAAAGTATGGGTGCGAAGCCAGATTACCACAAAAACCAACCATCGTTCTATAAAAACCTGGACTAGAAATCACAGCAACCAAATGGTTAGTTTGAAACAAATAACACATAGGTAATCGCACATTGGGGTGTGATGCACCTATACCATTAAATGTGTTTCTACATGTTTGCAATGGTTGCATGTTTCATCCCGGTTTTAATTATTCTTCCCAATCCCTCTTCTTCTTTTTTTTCGCTTTCAAACTTCCACTCTTTCCTTTTCATCTCTTTTCTTGCTCTCTTCTTCTCATTTTTCTTTTGATTTTTCTTCGGCTCCCTTTTCTTTTTCTCTTTTTTTTTTTGGTTTTTCTTTTCGGGTCTTTCCTTTCACATCATTCTCTTATTTGGGTTATTTTAAAAAAAAAAATCATGACCGGATCCGATGATAATTGCCTACGTATCACGACGCTGCGTGAATCAGATCATTACGTATTTCAAAAAAATAAATGCGAAAAGTAAGGAAACAATTTTTGGGAATTTTTGATTTTTCATTAATAAACTTCTATTACAAAAGATTTCAAACTACTCATTTTCTAGGAATGAAAAACTACAAATAGACTCAAAATAATCAAAAATACAGACTCAATACATGAAAAATCAGGAATACATTAAAGCTTCAACTCCCGGTGCCCGCGGGGCATCATTCGGCCTCGCCACGGGCCTATGTGCAAGATCCCCTTGTTGCCGCTCCAAATCACTCATTATCTGGTGGACGAATGTCATCACTGCAGCAAAGAAGGTGGTTCGGGTAATATCCTCACATGCTTGGCATTTTGCGACAATGTAGTCGGCAATAGCCCTAATCCTTTCTCGAATCCTACCCTTTTCCTGAAGTAGCTGCCCGATTTGCTGATTTCTAGCTTCTAACACCTGAATGTCGTGATGGTTTTGGTTTTGCAGCTGTTGCATTTCTTCCTCCATCTGAGCCATTAGAGCATAACAATGTTCCCTGTCAGCTTTAAAGTCTTTGGCCTTCTTGGCTGCCTCATTCTCAAGGGTAGTTAACTTTCTACTTAGGCTAGTGATTGTTCCTTCATATTTTCTTTTCATTTGTTGCACCAACTGTGTCCTCCCTTCTGCATTCTTTGCCAATTGGGCCCGGACCTTTGCTAGATTGGCTTCAGATTTTTCTAAATCATCTTGACACTCAAGTGCTTTCTTTTTCAAACTGCTTATAAGCCTTTCATCCGCTCGGCTTCTTTCCGGGTTTCTAGCAGCTATTCTCATTTTTTGGATTCGAGCTTTGAGGGCTTCGTTTTCCTGAGTTAGCTTTTTCTTTTCCCCTTCATCTGCGGCAGCTTGGATACTCTTGGAAAATTCGAGATCCCTGATTTGTCCTTCCAACTTACCTATTTTGGCCCTGTAGCTTTCTTCTTTTGCCAACCAGCCCCACTGCTCTTGCGAGTCGTTAGTGTATTGTTGCACGTGGGCTCTCATAGCATGTCTTTGAGGAATCAGGAATCTTTTACCAAACCAAACAATGTACTTGGGGTCCACTTCACCTCTAGCTAGAGCTCGCATCATGGTCTTAGGTTCAAGAAATCTACATTCATTTCACACCTGGCGAATTCTTCCCTTCGAAAATATGGCTTTTGGGCCCAATTCAATGACATGTTTACTCAAATCTTTGTCATGGGGGACGATTTGAGATCTTCCTAATTGGCGCAAAACCCTGTGGGAAGCATACGGATGGATGCTCCGGATGCCCATCAGGAGGACATAACACACTTCAGCTGACATGTACACTGCTTCGGTGACGGGACGCCATCCAAATGCCTGTTGATACCCAATTTTTTTATTACATATTTTTATACTCAAAATAACATGTACATGAATATATAAGCAAGCCCAAGAGTTTGGTATTTTTCCCTTATTTTAAAGATTTTAAAATCAATTTATTGTCTATTTTAATAGTACAAAATTCAATAATTATTCCCATACTGGCATTTTTGGTGAATAATTTTAATTTCATTTGTATATTTACACCAAGATATAATTAAGATAATTTTTGCATATTTTTACAAATTTGTTTGATATTTTTAAGCTAAATTGCATATAATTACAATTATAGCCGATTTTGCGATTAATAATATTTTACAATTATAAAATCATTTTAGTATTTTCAAATTCATATTTATACGTTATTAATTAATTCAGTCCCTTTTATTTGTTTTTAAAACCATTTTACTATTTTATATAAAATAAAAGGTAGAAATTTATTATTTAACACATAACCCTTTATTGTTTCAATTTTAGCCCAATTTAACCCCACCCCATCGGATTTTAAATTAACCCAATACCCAGTCCAAATTTTCCCAGCCTAATTTTTAAATAACCTGGTCCAGCTCCAAATCAATCTGAGCCGTTGATCAAATAAGATCAACGACCCAGAATTATTTTCCTAAATTAAAACCTAACTACCCCCCTCGACCCCTCAGTCTTCGAGACAGCCTCTCTCTCCCTACTTTGTCTCTTCCTCTCCCCCTTCTCTCTAGAACCTTCTGGTTCTTCTTCTCTGATGGCCTCCACCATCTCTCCGACCACCTCCAGCCTCACCTCTTTTGTCCACCAGCCGCCATGAAACCTTAACTCACCGATTCTCCCTATCCTTGAGACCCCAGAAGCCTCCTCCATACAAGCCAGTCCCTGAAGCTTTGCCTGGTTTGTTTTCAGCCTTTCTCCGGCAAGTTTTGACTCGATGGTGTTCTAATCATCATGGTTCCTGAGTTTCACAGCCAGGTTTCCCTTACTTCTCACTGGTTTCTTATGAAACCCAAATTTCTACCCAGACCTCTTAAATCTCTATATTTTAACGATTTGTGACTCATTCCTTCATATTTTAAACCTTTCTTTACTCGATCTTTACAAATAATCAAGTTTTAAGCATCTTTGCCTCCTATTTGAAACAAGGGTTTCTTGACCCTTTTTTCAGAAAGGTTTCCTATAATTTTTAACATCTCTACTGTGTTTAAGCTATTATCTCCTGATTTTATGTTATTTTAACGAGTATTGATGAAACCCTAGGTATTTTGGGTTGTTTCTTTGCTACTTGACTATGCATCTATGTGTTCTCTGCAACTCCTGCATTGATTCATTGTTTCGACCTTAATTCCTACTGTTCTATGAGTACTTCTCCCTGTTAATCACATGACTGCTATTTAAATGCTTGATGATTCCTACGGTTTGTTACTTGTTACTTATTTTGTGTATCTTCCTTTAACTATAATGTTTTTCTTAGAACTCCTTACTGATTTTGTGTATTTTCCTTTAACTATAATGCTTGCCTGAGAACTCTATACTGATTTTGGCACGACCCAAAATCCACTAAGGGTCGTGCTGGCGCCTGACACCAGTGTCAGGCCAGCCAATTAGATTACCGATTTAAAAATCCTTTCTAAATACATCAAATTCCTGAAATTTCCTTCAATTTTCACAAATAAAAGGGGTTTTTGCTTAAACTCAAATTAACAATAGCAATTAAATCAAACTTTTCGAAAACCATCCCAGAACCCTGTGTCACAAGTGCATGAGCGACTATTGATAATGAAATAAAATACAACCTCTATCCGAAATACAATGGACAGGAAATAGATAATCAAAGTACAGAAAGGAACTACACTAGCTGCAGGCCGCCTCGCAATTTGCAGCTCACCTAGTCCCTGAATCGTCCGTGCTGCTGCGCCTAGTAGGCCGCTAAAATGAAGTATACATGTGCACAAAAATGCACAGAAGTGTAGTATGAATACGTAATCAACGT
>MU776742.1:1246-15045 GCA_026770625.1 Nicotiana glauca
ACGGAGCTAATGCAACTTTTGGAATTCTATTCCGACCTTCGGATCAAATTCTCACCTATCGACCGGATTCTTCCAAAATTCCAGCTTCACCAAACCTATCTAACTTTCCCTCCGGACCTCTGAATTCACTTCCGTTTTTACTCCTAAGTCACAAATTATCCCCCGAAACTAGTCGAGCGATCGAAAATCCGTTCCGAGCCCTCTAAATCATAAGTCAACGTCGGGTTGACTTTTCCAACTTAAGCTTTTCTTAAAGAGACTATTTGTCTCATGTCTATCCCATTTCCACCCAAACCACTTCAAACTCACCAAACACGCATATTAACATACGGGGAAACATATAACGGGGATAACGGGGCGGAAATACAATAAATAACGGGTCGGGTCATTACATAAGTGCTTGAAATTATTCTAAGGGGAAGGTGTTAGGCACCCCTTAGAATCCACTAGTGTGCTTCCCGGCCAGACAATTATTGTGAATTGAGGTGCAATTAACATATAGGCAGATTAGGCTAAAATAAGAGGGAATTTTAAATACACAAGTGTTTGAAAATGATTAAATAAAGCAAGGTTTTTAAAAGAGTTATAATCTAATCATGATAAAGAATATAAAGGGGTCCTTGGATTATTTGTAATATGGATTACATCAATGCAATACCCGGTAATCACTGCTCAAGAGAGGGGCTACACATGATATTAGCGCACCGGTCATCATATCCATATCTACCCTTCCCACCCCATTAAGGTATTTAAAGCGTGGATTGGTCTCGACTACTTATTGCATGCTATTACCCATCCCACTTCTATCAGTCCCGGAGGCACTTATGACTACTAATCCTAAAAGGGGGGGATATGAGGCTTGTTTGAGGTTTCAAAAGGTAAAACTCTAAGGCGTCATACAAAAACACATATTGAATATTGTGGGAAAAGTATATAGACAAGCATATTACTTAAGTCTGATTAAATAACAAATATGAGAGAGTTTAAAGGTTGAGGGGGGTTGGTTTATTACATAACCCAGAAAGGAAGCCCGGATCAGGCTTGCCTACTGGTTGTGATTATTAAAGGTAGATTCAGTTCATAGTTATTACCCTAAGGCTTGCCTAAGTGTTAAGACCAGGTCCTATAGACATGATATATATTGAATTTAGAAGGTGATAGGACAGTAAAGAGATGAATCATTTGAAATCCAATAGGCATGGTTGCTAAACTTTAATTAAGTAAAGGACTTCAGACTATTAAAAGAGAGGTAGAATTAACAAAATGATTACAGGTTCTACGACTGACAGTATCCATTATTACTGATTTTTATATCTTACACTGAGTGAGGCAAGTCAGATTCAATTAGAAGTTCCTATAGGCATGCTTTCTATGCGCGGCTGATTTTAAACTTTGTAGACATGGTGTAAAAAAAGCAGAAGCTTTATAGACATAGTATCTAAATGCGTAAGGCTTGTTTTAAACTATAAACATGGTACTCAATGCAGAATTTGTTTAAGACATATAAACATGCTATCTAAATGCAGACTTGTTTCAAACCTTATATATAGTATCTAAATATGAAACTTTTGTTAAAACCTTATGGGCATAATTTCTATATATAACTGAATGTGCAGAATTAGAACAAACCTATAGGCATGGTTTCTATATGTGATTAAATATGCAGAATTAGTACAACATATAGGCATGGTTTCTATACGTGTTGAGTATGCAGGATAGACCTATAGGCTTGATTTCTAAATGTACAGGATTGTAATAAACCTAAAGGCATGATTTCTATATGTATTTGAATATGTAGAACTCTAATAAACATAGAGTCATAATTTTCTACCTTTTTCTATATGTATTTTAATATGCAGGTACACAAAGGGGTTCAGAGGAATAGGGGATTTACAAAGAGCCTATTGCTTAAGTGAGGGCAAGCTTTAGACATGCCCAAAATTGGAGGATGTTGGCATGCCTATAAGTCTGCCAAACACACAATATTAGAGGCTATGATCCCAGGGGATCAAGTTCGAGTCATGGACAAAAATTTTCAGTATTGCCATGCTTCAAACCATATCATAAACACATAGATGATTTGGGACTTAGGAGCGTGATCACAATGTGTTTTGGAGGTCCTTGGAAGGTTTAGATGTGAATTGGCGAAATTGGGATTTTGGCATTTTTCGATTGATAGGTGAGATTTTGATATGGTTGTTGGAATGGAATTTCGGAAGTTGCAGTAGGTTCGTTGTGTCCGCAAAATTTCATGTCATTCGGACGTGGTTTGGTAGACTTGTTTATCAAAAGTAGAATTCGGAATATTTTGGAAACTTAGGCTTGAATCCGATGTGTTTTGGTTGATTCGATGTTGTTTGAGATGTTTTGCAAAATGGTGTAAATTTTTAAAGTGGTATATGATGTGTTTGAGCTTTTGGTTGAGGTCCCGGGGGCCTCGGAGTGATTTCGGATGGTTGACGGAAAGAATGGAAATTTGAAATGGCAGCTGAAGTGTTGAGGTTGCTATCATGACCGCATCTGCAGTTGGGATCCCACAGGTGCGAACCCCGCAGATGCGGAAAGGAGTCACAGAAGCGGAAAGAGGCTACGAAGGCTAGAACCGTAGAAGCGGTTAAGGAATCGCACCTGCAATGGTGCAACTGCGGAATGTGCATTGCAGATGCGGAAACTGAGGAATAAGTGAGGACCGCAGAAGCGGCATCTTGGACAGCTAGAATGGTAGAAGGACCGCAGGTGTAAAAATGCCTGGGTCAGAAAGTATAAAAGGTTCCTTTCGCGATTTTGAGTGGGTTTTCACCATATTTCATTCAGGAGAAGGCTTTGGAGAGCTAATTGAAGAGGAAACCAAAGCATAATCTCGTGGAGGTAAGATATTTTACTTCATAACTCGTTTATATGTGATTAAAGGTCTAATTAGTGGTGAAATTTTGGGAAAAATCAGTGCAAACATGGGTAATTAGGGCTTGAGATTAAGATACCTTTGAGTGGGGATTTGAGGGGCCATTTGAGGTCCGATTTTGATGTTCTTGATATGTCTAACCTCGTGGGAGAATGAGGATTCTATGGATGTAATTTTTGTCAGATTCCGAGACGTGGGCCCGGGAGTCAGTTTTGAGCAATTTCGGGATTGATGTTGTAAATTGATTATTTTCGCATGGGCTTCGTTCCCTTATCATATTTTGACGACATGATTCTTATTTTGATAGATTCGATGCGAGTTGAGGCCGATTCAAGGAGAAAAGGCATCGCAAGCTAGAGTTTTGACCGGATCAAGGTGAGTAATGATTTTAAATGCCATCCTGAGGGTATGAAACTCCAAATTACACATCGTTGTGCTATATTGAGGTGACGCACATGCTAGATGACGAGCGTGTGGTCGTGTGTGAGCACATGATTTTGGCCTCACATGAATTACTCCCACAAAATCAAAACAAAAATTATTTGTTTTATTGTGTGCATTTCGTGAATTTTTTCGTGATATTTTTAGTAATTGTTGGCGTTTGTGTGTGCATGTTTATTTGTTTAAATTAATAAAAATATAAAAATATGTCGCATTTGCATTTAGGATTTAATTCTACAATTGTGAGTAATTAAGTGTGCTTTACAAAAATGAAAAATATATATATATATATATATATATATATATATATATATATATATATATACTTTGCCTTTTTAGCATTTAAAATCAAATTGTGTGATTTGAACTTTAATTGGTGTTTAATTCTGTGTGATAATTATTATTAAGAGTTAATTAGCATTTTTAGTTAATTGTTGATTTTATGATTTAATCTAGGATTTTTGGTTTTTAAATTAGGAATTAAATAAGAGAAAAGAAAACAAAATAGAGGAGAAATAGGAGAGGAAATTAGATTTGGGCAAAAAAAAAAGATCCCTAGCCCAATCAAAATTCACCCAGAGCCCGGCAAAATCGGCCCAATAAACGCCCCATCCGGTCCAAAGTAATTAAGCTTCCCAACCAGTCCAAACGACGTCGTTTTGTCACAATAGATCCAGACCGTCGATCTCATTAGATCGAATGGTCCAGCCCGTCTCCCACATCAACAAAACGATGCCGTCTCAGGTAGGCTGATCTACACCATTCAAACTCGTTCATCTTACGGTCCCAAGGCTTCCTCATAACCCGATTCGTTTATCCCCGTGTCAACCCAGTCCTCTATCTATGCTCAAACGGCACCGTTTCATTTAAACCATTGATCTAGGCCGTTGATCTTGTTTGATCAAACGGCCAGGATCAATTCCCTCGCCTACTATATATTTCCAACACACACCCCAACCCCCCCCCCAAAGCACCCCACCTTCCCTTCGTCTCCAACAACCAGAGATGAGCTCGTCTCCCTCCGCCACACTCCGCCATCGACCACCCACCGAAAATCGCCTCACGGCGGTTCCGGTGGTCCAAACGACCCCATTTTTTCACCATAGCTTCTCCACAACCTCCCCATTCCAACCATCCTAACAGTTACCCTCGAATCCCAACCAATCTCTTCGAATATCAGATCGAAGAACTAACCCAAACCTCACCTCATCTGTGTTACACCAAATTAACACCATACCTCCACGGGGCCTCCCTCCCCACTAAAACAACTTTGGTTTCCTTCGAATCCCAATCTCCATCCTCGAATATTGATTTTGAGCCAAGAACCCTAGTCGCCGCCACAAAATCCTTGGTGGCGGCGCCAACCCTAAATCTTCCCGAAGTCACACCCTGTGACCATTTGACTTCCCTCGTCCCCAAATCACCCCTAGTTTCCTTCGAATCAAGCCGGAATTAGTCGAATTTTAATTCAACTGATTGAACGAGCCTAGAAGAAACAAAATAATTTGAGGTCACAACTGACCTTTGTAGACGTGTGATGTTTGATCCTCCCCAAGATTTTTTTTATATTTTATATATTTAGCGTAAAATATTTAGTTTACGTCTAATATAGCTATTTCATCTAATTTTGACTCTTTTACTTTATTTCGTCACAAAATAAAGAAAATTACACAAAAATAATATATAAATTTTAGTTTATGTATTTCTCATAAACTTGAAAAATACAAAAATAGCACTTTATTTTTAATCTTTATATAATTTCAAAAATTACAAAAAAAATAGTATTATTCATGTTTTGTAGCCATTTTAATCTTTAAAAATACAAAAATAGTAGTTTATATTTTTATCTTTATATAAAACGAAAATTACAAAAAAAATAGTTTTGTTTTAATTGTTAGTCTCTTTTTAATAGTTATTTTGCTTATGTAGGCTTAATTAAATAACATCGTGTTCTTATTCTCGGTTCCGGTAAAGAATAATATTCGGGTTCAAACGACCCATTTTTAAGCCAAATTTTCGGACCTAGCCCATAATAATCCGAGCCCACCACACGTGGGGGACACAGACAAAACACAAGAACATGGGCACAAAACACAAGAACATGGGCTTACACTCTCATGTGGGGGGAGCTCACACGTTACTCTCTCATTTTAAAACTCACGGATGAATAGAGATAGAGGGGGGGAAATTTTTGAACTTAGACATTTTTGAAGATTGAGGCCACTATTCATCTTCTTCCCAAAAACACTAACAAAACATTGACCCTTCCCCATCCGTCGACACGCCGGAAAATGACCAGCCTCACGTACAACCACACCAGTCCACGCCGCCAGCCTCACGCCAAACATCCACCAGCTCGTTCCAGCGACCACCTAGGTCCGCCGAGCTCCTTCCTCAGCCATACGATGGAGCCCATGGTTGTTTTCTTCTTCAACCAAAAACAGCCATGAAAGCTGGTTGTAGAGCTCCATGAACACCACCAGAAAGCCTCCATCAATGTCGCCACATGAGGCTCAAAACCATTTGAAAAACCAGTCCGCCATCAACGAACCACCATCTCCCGCAACCGTAACAGTCCGCCACTCCAGCCGCTGCGTCGTCGACCAGTCGACCATCTCAGTCCACCAGTCCACTTCCAGCTCCGCCCAGCATCACCCCCATAGTATTAGCGAGCAGTAGAGAACCCTTCCTGTCGGCCTTCTCCAACATTTTCAGCAGTCCCGTCCTCGTCTGTCCCTTCCGTCGGTCCAGCAAATTTTTTACTGTCCGTCACAGGCGAGGTTCGAGTTTATCCGTCAAGGTTCGGTCCAGCTGACAAGAGGTTCTGCCTTCTTCTCTTGTCATTATCTCTTTGGTGTCACTTTGAATAAATGATCTTTCCAGCACATGTTTGTTGCCATTTGTTTTGTTTAGTTTTAAATGTCATTTGGATCCTACTATTTTGTTGTGAATATTATGGATGTTAGTTTCCATGTTATTGTGTTCATCGGCTTTGAGATTTTGGTTTCGTTTTGGTTGCTGCAGTAGCATACTTCTATTTGTTTATTAATAGTATATGGTAATCACAAATGATGTAACAGCAGATGGTATTTGCTTTTCATGTTTGCTGGATACTTGACCATTTTGTATAAAAGGAATCTCTTGAGCAATAAAATAAATATTAGTTTTAAATGTGGAAAAGTATACAAGATATTTACAAAAGGTACTTTAAGTTAGTCTGACGTAGATTACGTTGCTAATTTTTTATCTTCCACGCTAATCTCAAGGTAGTATAGTAAAATAATTATGAACATCCGTAGTTTACTTTAGGTTGGACCTTTAAAATAAAAATGAGACGAGCCTCGCCAAATAAAATGCACAAACTGTGGGGCCCTCATAAATGTATATATTAAAGATACTTAGATTTCGGGATGGGCCGTTTTTCGAATTGCACCACCTTCCCCAAAATAATAACGCGTTAGACTCTTTAGGCGCGTATTTTAATAACATTATCTCCCTAAACTCGAGTGCACATTTATGTGACTCGAATCCAAATCTCAACGGAGTTGAAATGTGTCGATAACCACGGGTACATTTATGTGACGTGGTTCGTGATGCATTTTCATGACGTTGCAATTCTCTTTTAAATAATGAATGAGACGAGCCTCGACAAACAAAAATACCTAAAACTGCGGGGCCCTCTATACGCGTTTTTACTTAGACTTCGGGATGGGCCGTTTAGCAAAATTTCACGGCCTTACCCAAAATAATGATACGCTAGTCGCTTTAGGTGCGCCTTTAATACTTTACTTTCTTAAACTTGGGTGCACATTTATGTGGCCCAAATCCAAATCTCAACGGAGACGAAATATGTCAATAACCACGGATACATTGATGTGACGTGGTTTGAGATACGTTTTCACGACGGTGCAATTCTCATTAAAAATAATAATAATAAAAAAAGCGGTTAAAAGTTAAAATTTGCACATAAGTGCATGATTATTAAAATCAGATAAATAAGCCAAATACGACAGTTGAGCGACCATGCTAGAACCACGGAACTCGGGAATGCCTAACACCTTCTCCCGGGTTAACATAATTCCTTATCCGGATTTCTGGTTCGCGGACTGTTAAATAGAGTCAAACCTTTCCTCGATTCGAGATTCAACCAGTGACTTGGGACACCATAAATCTCCCAAGTGGCGACTCTGAATCTCTTAATACACGAATCCCTTTTCGATTGTCCTTTAATTGGAAAAAACTCATTTTACCACGCCCTTCGCGGGGTGCGGTAGCGCCAAAATGAGGTGTGACAGCTCTGGCGACTCTACTGGGAAAATTCTATTCCCAGAACTTTGGTTCAGGGTTCAAGAATTCGAGCTTGGTATATTTGTTGTATTTGGAGTGTATATTATCTGATTTTCTACATGTTTCATGCTATATGTGCTAAATGCTTTACCGCTTTAATATTATTTGAACTGTATATATAAACTGTACCGAAACCCCTCCCTTCTCTCTCCTGAGGAGTGCACGCTGGTCGTGACTACTTTCTATTAGTGTCATATTCCAAAAGTAGAACGAGGATTCGGAGGAGTTGCAAAATCGGATGGCCTTTTGGTTACCGGTACACAGCNCGAGGGTAAAAGGGTCATTTAGCTTTATTTGTGGCGTTATTTTAATAAAAAGCATCGGTCAAAAAGAATAATTATGGCACGCCTGGTCATGTTAATCACGTTAAATAAGAAGGCTGCACGTTTTTTTTAGCTAAGCATGGTATTATTTAAATCAAAGGCATGGGGAACAATTGTGGAATCCAAGAAGTCTTGGAATTCTTCCATGTCCCCCATGGTTTAATTTTGGGAAAATCACATGGGAAACATTCGTGGAATCGAAGAAGTCTTGGAATGCCTCCATGTCCCCCATGCTTCATTTTCGGGAAAAGCACATGGGGAACATTTGTGGAGTCCAAGAAGTCTTGGAATTCTTCCATGTCCCCCATGGTTTAATTTTGGGAAAATCACATGGGAAACATTCGTGGAATCGAAGAAGTCTTGGAATGCCTCCATGTCCCCCATGCTTCATTTTCGGGAAAAGCACATGGGGAACATTTGTGGAATCCAAGAAGTCTTGGAATTCCCACATGTCCCCCATGCTTCATTTTCGGGAAAAGCACATGGGGAACATTTGTGGAATCCAAGAAGTCTTGGAATTCCCACATGTCCCCCATGCTTCATTTTTGGGAAAAGCACATGGGGAACATTTGTGGAATCCAAGAAGTCTTGGAATTCTTCCATGTCCCCCATGGTTTAATTTTGGGAAAATCACATGGGAAACATTCGTGGAATCGAAGAAGTCTTGGAATTCCTCCATGTCCCCCATGCTTCATTTTTGGGAAAAGCACATGGAGAACATTTGTGGAATCCAAGAAGTCTTGGAATTCCCTATGTCCCCCATGCCACATTTTGAAAATATAAAAAAGAAGCATGAAAATTCAAAAAGATTTTGTACTTTGTCATCATTTTCCATAAATCAGAAAATAAAAAAAAAGAGAAAAAGAAAATTCAAAAAGATTTTGTATGTTTCATCCATTTTCAAGAAAAAAAAATATATATGTTTCTCTAAATTAGTTGTTCTCGCCCGTATCAAATTGGCAGAACTACGCTGGTTTGATTCTCAGCGGATGTGAGATACGTAGGCAATCCTCATCGGTTCCAACCTCCCCTTTTGCAAAAATAGCCAAAAAAATGTCAAATTTTAATTTTCGTCCTAAATAAGTCGGGTGATGCCGTTTTGTCGAAAAATAGCCGAATGTTCTCGAAAGGGACGCCGGGAGGCTGACTTTGCATAAACAACCACCTTTGGGTCATTCTTTAGATTTTGGCCGGTTGACCCACACAACCTTAAAATCTTCGTCCCCGAAGTGCTGAAAGGCCGTGTTTGCAATACCGGGTCCTTTATTTTAATTCGAAAAAAAAAGAATCATGAATAAGTCGGGTGATGCCATTTTAGTCAAATATAGTCGAATGTTCCCGAAAGGGACGACGGGAGGATGATTTTGCATAAACAGCCACCTTTGGTCATTTTTTAGATTTCGGTCGGTTGACCAACACAGCCTTAGAATCTTCGTCCCCGAGGCGCTGAAAGGCCGTGCTTGCAATATCAGATTTTCTATTTTTGAAAAAAAAACAAGAAAAAGAGTCATAATTAAGTCGGTGATGCTGTTTTTGCCAGAAATAGCCGAATGTTCCCGAAAGGGACGCCGGAAGGCTGTCTTTGATACTATTCTGAGCGATTGATATTGAGGCCGAGGGGCTGGTACTATTTTGAGATATTGCCCGAGGGGAAAACCTTTGTGTGCTCATCTTGCATATTTACTTGCCTTTTTAGCTATTATACTGTGGTATTTGTGCCCGAGGGGTGGATTTTCTATGCTTATCGGCACTAACTGTTTTGAAATCATTTTGTAACTGTTGAAAAGATCATTTTCAAAATAGATTTAAACTGAGCCAAGATATTTCTAAAGATTTCACAGCTTCACTATTTTCTCAAAGGATTGTACCCTGCTTCTATACAGCATGATGGTTTTGCTTTACGTGATTTCTTACTACTCAGTTGTTAGTTACCTTTATTACTCACTGAGTTGGAGTACTCACTTTACTCCCTGCACCTCATGTGCAGATGCATGTATCTATTCACCTGGAAGCGGGTTTGGCCGATCAAAGGCAGAGTTACATGAGTTAAGGAGGTGACTGTCAGCATTCACAGCACCATGTTTCTCTCTTTGTTCATTGTTCCGGTTTTGTATATTTTTGACCTTGTAGTAGATTCACATTCAGATAGATGCTCGTGACTTGTGACACCCCGATTAGGGCTGTATTGGGCTGTATTTCCGCTAATTAATAGTATTAAGTCTATTTAAGCTGTTTATTTATGTTTAACTATTTTTTAAAAGATGAGTTGGGTTAGTTGGCTGACCTCGTCTTCACGAGAGGCACCATCATGACTGGTGCGGGGTTTGGGTCGTGGAAGTTGCCAACTATACTTATGCTTAAGGAAGAGGTGGCACCCTTTTGAGGATATATACACCTTATCTCTTTTTTTGTTAAAAGATGCTATTTAGAAAATCTCTTTATTTCAAAAAAATGGAGATGGATTAGATCTTCAAAAAAAAAAAACAGAAGAAGATCAATTTTCAAAATAGGAATTCACATGAACGCTTACAATGGTATAGCAGCGTGAGATGCAATTTTAAGGGAGCAAGGTACAGTCTTTCACAAGAATATCACATGGATTCTTCCCGACTTCGATCTGTCGTTACGTGTTTTGTTGCTATTGATGTGTATTAGAGGGATTTTCAAGAGAATGTGCTCAGGTATATTAGGCTAAACCTTCTTTCTTTTGGTGTGATCCAAGTAACGATACATAAACATAATGCTATTTCATAAGTGTTTCTATTCTTAGCAGATAAGGATGTCTATGCTATTCATTCCTGTAAAATCATATTCAAGCATGTCTAAGTATTTTTCTAAGTCCATATTGAGGTATATGATAGATATGTTAATGTTCATAATATAGTGATACATGCATATTCATTTACCATCGAGCTATGCCCAGTTGGAAAGTTACACATTTACAACCGAGCTACGACCGGTCGAGCGGTCATGAATTTACTATTGAGCTACGGCTAGTTGGGCAGTTACACATTTACCACCGAGATACGAAAAGTTGGGCAGTTACACATTTACCATTGAGCTACGGTCGGTCAGATTACCACCAAGCTACGGCTGGTCGGGCAGTCATGCATTTACCACCATACTACGGCCGGTCGGGCAGTTACCACATAACAGTTGGGTAGTCATGCATCATACGATATGAATAGTAGTCTCAAAGAGAAGCAATATAGATATAAGCGTAATAAGTATGCATATACAGATATTCAGGTTGATTCTTATATCTCTTTAATTAATGTTGACTTATTGTTACATTTCAGTTCTGCCATACATACTCAGTACATTATTCGTACAGATGTCCTTTTGCTGTAGAAGCTACATTCATGCCTGCTGTTATAGATAATCAGTTTCACGAGCCCTTATAGTAAACGAGGATAGCATTCAGCGAAGGATCGGTTAGACGCCACTTCATTCGGAGTGTAGTCGAGTCTATAGTTATCGTGAAAGAGTTGTGCTACGAACTTATTGTTAGGTAGAGGCCTTGTCCCATTTGATGTCAAATAATCTTAGAGGCATTGTAGACAGAAGTTCATTTTGTACAGTAGGTCAGAGTCCTTGACGGCCCATATATATTCTATTTTTAGGAACGATGGTTCATTGATACAGGTTTTGCCTACTTATAGTTATACATACGAGTTGTGGCCATGTTGGCCCATGATAGTTAAAAAGGAATGAGTTCAGCAAGCTCGACCTATGTATGATCTAGTTTTGGTCGAATGATCATGAGTTACATAGTGGTTCGCTCAGGCCAGCATGACACCGGGTGCCGGCCACACTTCCCTAGGTTTTGGGCGTGGCAATTAAATTGTGATATTGTTGATTCTACCATGTATACTTGTCATGCAAACATAGGGTTGAGTTTCTTTCCCCACGCTAATTGATATTTGATGTCTTTATTTGCTGTTTAGAGCTTATATCGCATTAAAATTCATATATTCATGTCTAGGTGATTTCTGTAGCCAGATTTATGCCTTAGCTGTTATACTAAAAAAGTATTGCTTATTTATCCTCTAATTGTAAAAGGTTGAGCCTATTATTACCTGGGTTGCATTTTCTTTTGTCGTTATTATATAGTTATTATTGTTGTTGGCTAATGAAATTAAATACTGGAACTTTCCTAGCTCGTCACTGCTTTTATCCCAAGGTTAGGCTTGTTAATTATTGAGTACATGGGATCAATGTACTCGCACTACACTCTGCACTTTATGTACAAATTCAGGTGCTTCTAATATAGGTGAATGCTAGAGGGTGGCATTTTTTCGTATTGAAAACTACTGTCACGATCCCAAACCGAACACTATCGTGATGGCGCCTCCCGTGAAGGTAAGGCTAGCTGACACAATTCTCAAATTCATTTTTTTAACAATTTTAATAAGTTAATTTAAGTCATTTATAAGAAATGAATCCCAAAATATAGTGAAATAGAACAAGTGCGGAAATAGATACAGCCCGACATCGGGGTGTCACAAGTCACGACCATATACGAAGGTCTAAATACATCGGAAAGTCTAAAAATGTACTAAATACAGTCTAATGGAATCAAGAGGGAGAAAAGCAGTGCTGCGAACATCGGGCAGCTACCTTGCTAAACTATGATGAATCTGCCTCTTAGCAACTAATACCCGCTAATGGGTTCAGAAATATCGGAATCTGCACACAAGGTGAAGGGAGTAATGTGAGTACTCCGACTCAGTGAGTAATAATAATAAATGAATATTGAACAATAAGAAATTACGTAAAGCACATCAACATGCTATAAAGAAGCAGTATAACACAGTTAAAACAATGAAACCGTGAAAACATGTAACGTCACCTTAGTTTAATTTAAGCTTCTTTAAAATGCCTTTATAATAGTTAATCAAGTTAATGAAAGGCAACTAGAAAAGATGAACACAAAGAACTGCCCCTCGGGCACAATATGCACAAAATCAGCCCCGCGGCACAATACCAATAGAATCAGCTCCTCGGGCAAACACATGGAACAATACCAGCCCCTCGGGCTATATCTCATATCACAAATGGGTACCCACGCTCACTGGGGATATGCAGACTCCTGGAGGGGGCCCTTACGGCCCAAGCGCAATATCAAGCCATCTCGTGGCATAATCAGTAGGCTTTTAGCCTCATATCAACAAGCCACCTCGTGGCATATAATCTCCGGCCCTCGGCCTCATAATCATAATCAGTGTATCACTGTTGCGGCATGCAGCCCGACCCAAAAGTTTCCTCACAACATAGGCCCTCGGCCTTACTCAGTCAGAATCTCATAAGCCACTCGGGCAACAGTAAAACATGACGCTCAGCCCAAAATATTATTTCAAAATATCATTTAATGTGTTAAAATAGAGTAAACATGGCTGAGTTATGAAAATAGTAGAATATAGCATGATTGACAACATGTTTAAAGTAAAAAAAAGTGAGGAAATATCAGCAAAAATCCCATAAAGGTACAAATAATTGGCACGAGGCCCAAATACAGTATTCTGCCAAAAACATGCTGATAGCAACCAGTTTCCAATCAAATACGCGGTGAAAAAAGTCATTCGGGATGGACTAAGTCACAATCCCCAACGGTGCATGATGTCACACCTCCTTTTTACTACTATACCCCGCAAGGGTGTAGTAAAGGGAGTTTTTCCAATTAAAGGACAATCGAAACGGGATTCGTTTATTAAGAGATTCAGAGTCGCCACTTGGGAGATTTATGGTGTCCCAAGTCACCGGTTGAATCCCGAATCGAGGAAAGG
>MU776742.1:16644-27971 GCA_026770625.1 Nicotiana glauca
TGTAGTAAAGGGAGTTTTTCCAATTAAAGGACAATCGAAACGGGATTCGTTTATTAAGAGATTCAGAGTCGCCACTTGGGAGATTTATGGTGTCCCAAGTCACCGGTTGAATTCCGAATCGAGGAAAGGTTTGACTCTATTTAACAGTCCGCGAACCAGAAATTCGGATAAGGAATTCTGTTAACCCGGGAGAAGGTGTTAGGCATTCCCGAGTTCCGTAGTTCTAGCACGGTCGCTCAGCTGTCATATTTGGCTTAATTATCTGATTTTAATACATATTTTAGCTTATGTGCTTTTTAACCATAAACCGATTTTATTATTATTTTTAAGGAAAATTGAACGTCGTTTAAAATATATCTTTAGATCGCGTCACATGAAATGCACCCGCAATCCGAAACACATTTTATCCAACGTTTTAGCATTTGGATTTGGGTGGCATGAAATGCACAACCGAATTTAAGAAAGTAAGATTATTAAACACGTGCCAAAAGAGACTATCGTGTTATTATTTGGGGAAGGCCGTGAAATTCGCTAAACGACCCCTCCCGAAATCTAAGTAGTTATTAACATTGTTGAGGGCCCCGCAATTGTATATTTTATTTGGTGGGGCTCATCTCATTTATTATTTAAAGACCAATACTAAAGTAATCTATAGTTTTCTACTTAATATATCTCTAATAATAAAAGAATAATCCTAATTCATTATTATTGTTTAAAAGTTACTTTACTTTTCAAAAGTGAATCTTGTAATCAGCCCATGTTGGACTTCCAAGGTTTACCCATAGGACCGCCAGATCTCATTTCTAAAATCAAGCACAGGTTTTCCATGGCCTGAGCCTGATGGCAGGCCCAATCCAAATTGAGTTTTAGGTGCTGCTACAACAGGGTTGCCGCTAGGCCCAGCGTGTTTTACAAATCAACAAGTGCATCTCAGCAAGCTCAAGGTCCGCGTATGAATAGAAGATGCAATAAGTAGTAGAATTAAGCTAGCATTAACACCACTTAACTCAGGAATTGATTGCATTTTTTTTCTTTCAAATTATAACTACAAATTGCATCACACTACCATTCTGGGCCTAACTTCCCATTGTTAACAACTAGCAACAGACTTATATGCAAAGACATTGATTTAACTAATAGCTTGACTACCGATTTATAATATATCAGTGAGCAACAGTAATGACAACTGAATAATATTTCTAAACCAAATCTCAACACTCCTGTGATTTCGATGTTCTGAACTTAAATTACTGGAATTAGCCATTGAAATTTACATTAATCTGTGAACCTATTTTGCAACTACAAAACTAATTGGAATTAACTACTGAAACTTACAACCATTTTTGAATCTGTTTTCACAACTAAACAACCAAATCAAGAATTCAACTCATAATGCAAGTCCTGAAAGTAATAGCTACACAGTCCACTTATTACAAATTGTAGGGTATTTTGTTCATTTAATTTTCCACTATGATTACTGTGTGGATACAATTAAACTACTATAAACTCAAAAAATTTAATATCATATTAACATAAGTCAAACATTTCATTTATTCAGTTAACTACTACACGTCGATTGTTTCAGTCCTTCACAGATCAACTGGAGCTGAGAAAAATACTTGGAAATGGAATAAAATGGTAAAGAAGAGGTCAGCTAAGCAAACAGACGAGCAACAGCAGATTAGTACTCGAAACAGCTCAGAAAAGCAGAATGAATAGCCCAGAAACACTTTAAAATAAAGCAGGATTAGCAACAATAAATTCCAGCAGTATATAATCAACGAGCAACCCAGGAAGTGATTTAGAAAACCAGAAACATTCAGCAATCAGATTGAATCCAACAAATCAACCCAACAACCGCTCGAAATGTACTCAAATAAGTTCGAAACTGAACTTAAATTGTTTCTGAGACTTCCCTGGAATAGTAATCAACCAAAATCAACTTAAACTGACCCAAATCCACTCGAGCAGATTACCAAATACCTCTAAATGCTGTTGAAACTCAAACTTAGAACAGAATTTAAAGAAAATCAAGGAAAAACTTGAAAATGGTCTAACTAAGCAATGAAACGGTAGAATGTTTTTGATTTTTTTTCTCTGATGTTTTTGGATTTTGAATATTTGAATTTTCAGTTCAAATCTAAAAATTGGAAAGATAACGTTAGAGGAAATTTTTGATGGCTCAAAATCTTTGGGAATTTTCAGAGGATCTAAACTTTGTGTGTCCCCCCTTTTCTCTACTGATTTCTAGCCCTTAAATGGGCATCCAGTTAGTGCACAAATCATTGCTAATCCAACATTAGATTATCTCTTTATTTCTGTAATCACCCCATTGCCCTAATGCCTTTTTATTTAATCAATAGTGCTTATTTCAGCCCTTAAAATCAGTATTTAGTACAATTTCCACTAAGAATGGTCTCCATTAATTCCATTAGTGCCCTACCCATTAATTAGCAGCCTCTAATTTACCCCTGCTTTCAATAATTCCCTAAATTACCCCCACGATATCCTGAAAATTACTGCCCTGCCCTTAAATTATTAATCAGTATTAATCCATTAATTCTAAAATCTGTTCAAAACTAACAATTATCTAAAACTAAATTCTGATTACTTACTAAATTACTGCAGCTATAACCAATCCTTAATCGAACAGGGATTCAATCAAGTAAAACTGAGATCAACTAGGGGATCACACAATTGTATTGGAAAATAGAAGAAAACTAAATACACTGAATGTATCAAACAAACTCAACTCATAATTCAAGCATATCAGCAGTCTTAATCTCAATCACAAAATTAGAACAAAAAGAAACAGGGAGGAAACCTTCAGGAATGAAACAGATTGTTATAATGTTAATCTAGCATTCAAACATGAAAGACTAATTGACGACCTTGTTAAATTAACTACACAGGCTATAACATATAGCAATTGACAATGAAAGAATCAGAATAAACAGACACATATGTGATTTTAGTGGTATTTGACAGAAACAGGGAGCTATAATAAAACTTAACTAATCGACAATCTTATTCAATTAATCACACATGCTATAATATATACGTAATAATAAAAGAAACAAATTTGACCAAATAAAAGGTCTGATTAAAGATGGACAGAATAATAGAAAAAATTTAAAAAAATCAATAAAATTAAACTAAAAAAATAAACAAATATATACAAACACAAATTGGAACAAACAGGAAAGGAAAAATACCTCAGAAAATCGGAAACCAGACAAACTCAGGCACGAACTTTTGAGGCAAAAAATGGACCTTAATCGAGTGTTCTTGACTAAGAACACTTGATTAAGGTTAGTTTTGACCTTGAATTTTTTTGTTTATTCTAGGCTCGTTCAATCAGTTGAATTAAAATTCGACCAATTCCGGCTTGATTCGAAGGAAACTGGGGGTGATTTGGGGACGAGGGAAGTCAAATGGTCACAGTGTGTGACTTGGGGAAGATTTAGGGTTGGCGCCGCCACCAAGGATCTAGTGGCGGCGGCTAGGGTTCTTGGATCAAAATCAATATTCGAGGAGGGGGATTCGGATTCGAAGGTGTGACGACCCGACCCGTCGTCACGTGAGTCACCGCCCCGTTTCCCCTTATTGTGTTGCATCATGTCTCAATATCAGTATTAGAGTCGATCGGGTGTAATTGAATTGGTTTTGGTTGAAAATAAGGCACATCGCCTCTTAGAAGGAAGCTTGTTATAGAAAAGTCAACCGGAAGTTGAATTAGGAGAGCGATCGAAATTGAATTTGGAGGTCCAGCGTAGAAATAGGCTTGAATTGGCGAAGTTGGAATTTTGGCGAAATCCGGTTGATAGATGAGATTTTGATCCGAGAGTCGGAATGGAGTTCCGAGAGTTGCAGTAGCTTCGTTAGGTGATTTTGGATATGTCAGCAAATTTTTAGGTCATTCGGACGTCGTTTGGTCGGGTTTTTGATCGGATGTGAGATTCGGAAGTTTTAGTTGAATTTAGGCTTGAATCCGTCGTGATTTGATGATTTTTGTGTTAAAGGACGTGTTTTTATGATTGGAACAAGTTCGTATGATGTTTTGGAGTGGATTGGTTTTTTTGGTTGGGGTCCCAGGGGCCTCGAGATGGTTTCGGATGATGAATCGGGAGTTTGGATGCTTGGAAATGCAGCAGATGTTAAGGCTTCTGTTGTTTCCGCATCTGCGGTTGAAGAGCCGCTTAAGCGGTCCCGCAGATGCGGTTGAGTGATCGCAAAAGCGGCCCTTTGAGGCCTGGGCATTTTCCGCAAAAGCGGACTATTTTCCGCAAAAGCGGACTCCGCAAAAGCGGTTGGCGACCGCAGAAGCGGTCCTGGGTTATTGTTGAGACCGCAGAAGCGGTCCTTTGATCGCAAAGGCGGCTACCGCAGAAGCGGTATAAGACCGCAGAAGCGGTCCGTTGGAATTTTTGTGAAACCGCAGAAGCGGTCAGGAATCCGCAGAAGCGGTCCCGCAGAAGCGGTAGCGGGACCGCAGAAGCGAAAATGTCAGAGGGTTTAATGAAGTCAGTGTATTCGAATTTCAGAAGTGTAAAATCATTTTGGGGTGCGAACTAAGGCGATTTTTGGGCGATTTTGAAGAGGCTTCGAAGGAGAATCATCAGGTATGGATATTTGGACTTGGATTATGATATTATAGTGTAAAAACATGAATTAATCACTGAAAATTGAAGGAATCAAAGGGTAAAAATGGAGGTTTTTGCTTGAAGCCTAAGAAAGAGTAAAGTGATGATTTGAGGGGCCAAATGGACTCCGATTCTTGTATATTTTATATGTATGGACTCGTAGTGAGACGAGGATTTAAGAAATGTAAATTTTTTTAATTTTTCGAGAAGTGGACCCGGGGCTCGGATTTTGCCAACTTCGTATTTTTGGGTGTTTTTTGAGTTATTTCGATTGGGTTATGTTCCATTAGCCTATTTTGATGTATCCCTTATGGTTTTGATCAGATTCTACACTCGAGGAGGTAGATACGAGAGGGAAAGGCTTGGCGAGCTAGATTATCCGCCGGCTAGAAGTGAGTAATACTTGTGAATGATATTGTGAGGGTTTAAAACCCCGAATTTGCACATCCTAGTGCTATATTGAGGTGACTTGTGCGCTGGACCTGAGCGTGGGGTAGAGCACCGTTGGGGATCGTGACTTGGTCCGTCACGGTTGTTGGTTTTTACTGCATATTTACAATTATTTACTGCTATCATTATGACTTGGGCTTATTGTCATACTTGGGATTATTGCCGATTGTTTGAACTCTTTATGAATTATCATCACTATTTTCCCTCACTGTTTGAAATACTATTTGAACTCAGTCCATGTGATTTACACTGTTTTATGAATTCACCTATATTTTACTCAAACTTGGAGTTTTAACTCATATTTGAACTATCATTTGAGCTGAGTATCACTGTTTTACTGATGCCCGAAGGGCTTTTTGACTATTTTTGGACTGATTGGGGCTGAGGGCCATATGTGACGGCATGATGAGTGATGTGAGGAGGCTTTCAGGCCTCGAGTGTTATGTGAGAAGGCTTTCAGGCCTCGAGTGTTATGTGAGGAGGCTTTCAGGACTTGAGTGTTATGTGAGGAGGCTTTCAGGCCTCGAGTGTTATGTGAGGAGGCTTTCAGGCCTCGAGTGTAGTGTGAGGAGGCTTTCAGGCCTCGAGTGTTCTGTGAGGAGGCTTTCAGGCCTCGAGTGTATTGAGAGCAGGCTTTCAGGCCTTGTGTTGATATTATTCAGGCTTTCAGGCCTTATTGATAGCGTTTGGGCTGAAGGAGTATCTCCGAGTCTGCACACCCACAGTGAGCCGGGGTACCCCTTTGATATGAACATTGGTAACAATGACATTGTTGTATGTGTTTCGGTCAGGTAACAATGACTGACCAGTCAGGTAACAATGACTGACTAGTGGTAACAATGACACAGAAACACTTTGGTCAGGTAACAATGGTTGACCGGTCAGGCAACAATGGCTGACCTTATTTGTGTATTCTTGTTCAATTGATTTCCTTAAAGAGAATGTTTTGCTATAATTTCATGGATTCTACTGTCTATTTGGTTTACTGCTTAAGATAGCATTATTTGTGCCCTTTTTGGGATTTTGTACTTTCAGTTGTTATTCACTTTTGTTACCACTGAGTTGGAAGTACTCACTTTACTCCCTGCACTATGCGTGCAGTTGCATATATTGTCCATCCGGTAGCGGGTTATTAGCAGGACCGAAGGCCATATTGTGGTAGTTGAGCAATGTGACACTCAGCGTTTGCGGCACCGCATTCCACCTTTGAATTTTAGTTTCATCTTGTATACATATACTTTGTTGGTCCAGTAGTAGTGTCCCTACTTATTAGATGCTCGTGACTTGTGACACCCCGGTAGGGTTGTATTGGGATGGAATTAATAGTTAAATGCCACTAAGATGTATTTTCTAATCATTACGTTTAATAGCTGTTTAATAAGAGGATTTGGGGTTGTTGGCTGGCCTTGTCTTCACGAGAGGTGCCATCATGACCGGGTATGGAATTTAGGTGGTGACAAGTTGGTATCAGAGCCTAGGTTACTAGGTCTCACGAGTCATGAGCAGGGTTAGTAGAGTCTCGCGGATCGGTACGGAGACATCTGTATTTATCCTCGAGAGGCTGCAGAACCTTTAGGAAAACTTCAAATTCTTGGAATTCTTATCGTGCGTGCTTAATTTAGCTTGAGATATAATTCTTGAAATTCCTTCCACACGTCTGTATGCGCACGTGAGCGCTCAGTAGTCTATGTGCCTTAATGGCTTGTGATTCCCCAATAAAGGGGCGAGAGGTAATCTCCGCGAGTTCATGTTGGGCCAGTCTGGAGGACTTGAGGCCGGATCTTTGCCTATGGCTTGAGCACCGAGGTGCTGATCGTGTGAGCAAGTGTCTTGAACTTCTATGTTCAGTATTGTCCTAATTAGCCGGAATGGCGGGTGGTTATCCATGTGATAAGTATGTTAGTACTGTGAGATGTTCCCACGTGATCTTGGTAGTGGCGAAGGAGTCTGCTAAATAATAGATGAATTGTTAAGTGTTCATTTCCTATTGTGATCTGTTCAGTAGCCCCGAGTTATGGGCGCGTGAAGAATATTTTCATGTCTCTTAGTTGGAAAGTAAAGTACATTTCATGTGAAGGTATGAGCTTAGACTCAGAAAGACTAATTGATTGTGTAACGTATATGATGGTGGAAGGTAGGTTGAAATATTGAAATGAGGCGAAGCAAGTGAGATATCTCCTGCGGGGTGTCCTTAAGTGGTATGATCCTCATATGTAATTGAAAGGTATTTTATATGTGTTATGATTCGAAAAGGTGCAACACATGTCCATGTATTAATTTTGATAATATAATACACGTAGTATTGGTATTTATGTTGTTGATATGCATTGTGATGCTTTGTCGAGTTGTGGGCATGTTGTTAGGATGGTTTTGGTGATTCTCTGGCAGGTGGATAGGCCCAATTATAAAGGAAACTCTGCCGAAACTTTTAAAAATTTGGGACTTAGTAAAAATTTTGTCAACTAAAGAGTGGGCTTAACTGTTGTGTGAATGAATGCAAGAATTGCAGAAGAGTTAAAATTTCTGATGATTCGTGTCTCCACAAAACTTGTAAATGACTTGAGTTTAATCTCACTATAACATTGTGGCATCATTAGAGTAAAAGTGCTATGAGTTTTTAAGAATGCCTTGATATATGGCTTCGAGCCAAGTTGGGGAGGTTGCTATTGATTAGCTGATTGCACTGTTGTGTGCTATGTTGGTTCTGTCTCAAGTATGTTGGCGGATCTGTTCTGGTCGCAGAAATTGAGCCAAGAATGGCGCGCCCAAAGGAAAATTTTTACAAAGGTTATATGGTGCTTTCGTAAATGTGAGGAAATACTAGGATGCTTTGAGCTGCTGTTGATGAAGAATGCTCGGTGTATAGAGAAGAAAGATGGTTGTTTGTATCTGTATGAAATCATGTTCTGCGGTGTCAGAGTACTAGTAAGGCACGAGTGGTTCCATTCATTTAGGGGAGGTGAATTACAGCTGAATAAGAGTGAATGACTCTCGAGAATGGTTTTACTATGTTCAAGATTTTTGCATGTAACAATCAGGTGTCTTAAGTTTGTGTATGTGGCTAGAGACTGCATTTTCATTAGAAAAGATCAAGACTTGTGGTATTTTATGTTAATCTTGGGATTCTATGTATCCGTATATGGAAGGTAATGGTAACGAATTTAGATTTACAGGAAGTTCTTCAAGGTAGAGCATTCTGGAATATGGTATTTCTGGGAAGCGTTCGAGAGGGTATTCAGTGTCCTATGGGTCTTAGACAGTGTGGTCTTGTGTGCGAGTCTCGTGTGGTAACCTGAGTGGAGGTATTGTGGTACTACAGCAAGGGAGAATATTAATCAATGATGAATCAGAGAGGAAATTGGATAAATAGGATATCTTGATAATAAATCGAGTCGGTATGATAAGGATATGATTAATTTTTTGTATGTGTTTGAGGTAATGAGTCTTACAGGTATTGTGCAGCAAAGCTCTAGAGTGCTGGCAGTTTGCTTAACTTGGTTTGGGTAGAAGGATTCAGTCCTGGCAGATTAGCTTGTGCAATGAGATTTGGGAGAGAGAGTTCTTGATGTGTTCTACCGTGGTTTGAAGATGAGTATATTTCCTATGGGTATGCGAAGCATGGAGTGTGTAATGATTTTTTCTTCTATATGGGATCATGGAAGTTCTTGACTAGTGAGTACGTCGGTCTGCGGCGCAGAAGAGAGATAGAAGTCCTCATGTTATCCTAGTGTGGTATGGTCTATGTGTTATGATATGGAGAACTGAGACTTCTGTGTTCAAGGTTTTGGTTCAGTTCATAATGGGAAGTCATTAAATTCTTGAGCAGCACGGGCAGCTGCAGGTGATTTAAGAACCGACCTTTTGATGATTTAGGAAATGGTACTACTATTCTAGTGATTTGACGGGGGTATATGTTCAAAAGAAAGGGGCAAGGTAATGTAAACTGATTATACTTCGGTGGTATTGCGGTATTCTCTTATTGGATCGACTCTTGATAATTGAGTTGTTTATGGCACAGGGAAATTTTTGAATATCTTTCGTGGTATGAATGGATACTATATGTGTGTTATGTATTCGTACGGCGGAGTATGGGATCAGGCATAGTGATTCATGTGTTATATGTGTTGGAGACTTGAACTTCTCGTGTTCCGACTATGCAGTGGTTGTAGATTGTGTGTATCGACATCGTCTAGCGGTTATTGGAAATTAAGGTCCGAGTGGATCTTTCTTTGCTTGGTATGTTAAATTTGGGTTATGATAGTAGATTGCAGACTGGTTGTCCCAATGTCAGGTTATCTAGACTAATGTGTTATGGGCTATGTCGGAAAATGACATCGGTTGTGTGGCAAGGTGCATCGGATTATGTTCTAGCAGGGTAGTATGTATTCTAGAGACCAGCGGACAGCTCGGGAGTATTGCTTATTAATTGGGCCTTCGTGGCGGATGTCAGTGCAGAGGTTTCTACCATTGATTCAGTTTCGGTATTGAGGGACTTGTTCGGATGCGTTTCTTGTGGCCGGGCATGAGACTATATGTGTTTATTGTAATGAGCAAATTTTGCTCGATGTGCATCTCCTTTTTTGAGATATATGTGTGGATCGGGTGGTACGCCGCCACAGGTATGTTATCTGGATCGGGTTGCACGCCGCAACAGTGTGATGTTGGGAATAGTTTTCTATATGATACTTGTTATGCATTACTTCCTGATGTGTTTCTTGTGGCCGGGCATGAGGCTATATGTGTTTATTGTAATGAGAAAATTTTGCTCGATGTGCATCTCCTTTTTTGAGATATATGTGTGGATCGGGTGGCACGCCGCCACAGGTATGTTATCTTGATCGGGTTGCATGCCGCAACAATGTGATGTTGGGAATAGTTTTCTATATGATACTTGTTATGCATTACTTCCTGGTTTCTGAGGAAAGTTCGTATTGGGTGTTGCTCGGCGGATAGCGCATCAGTTGTGTCCTTTTAGGATTGAATAGTGTGTATTAATTGTTTCACCATGGGTGTGATGGATTGCTTGGTTTCAGACCTCAATCTGTGTGTGGCTGACCGTGTTGAGCATGGTGATTTGAGGTGGTTCATGGGTAATAGTGTTTGGATAGAATCGCGCGTTGTGGCAAGGCCACGTGTAGTTATGACCTTTCGAGGAGGATTCAGGTACTCTATTTCTATGATGTGAGGCGGGATCTTAGTTTTAGGTTGTAATGGTACTGTTGAGCTTGAGGTACAGCTCCTTCATTTGAGTCAGTTATCATGATTGGGTGTGTTTAGATCATTTCTTATTGGTGCCTGTGTTGTGCACGTTGTGGCTTAGGCCGGTGTTGAGGTGTCATATCACCAGAGTGGTGTGTTGGACCCGAGGTGATCGTTGGGGTCATCCATGAATACGATCGTATGTGGCTTCAGCTTGTCGGAAGGTAATATCGAGGTTTGGCTTGGAAATCTGTTGCAGTATCAGTCAAGAGGGAAATGGATTCATGAATGGTTGATCTGAGAGATGGGCTCAGTATATCATGTGTTTCAGTTGCCGTTGGCAGTATATGAAGGTATTGAAATGAGAATTTATCTAACAAGAGATTTTCTATCGATATTTGGTTGTCGTGGGCAGCTGTTGTGAATGGAAGTTATCGCTGCATGTGTTTGAGTTATGTGGTATGTCATATGGTCTCACCTGGAGTGGCGAGTAAGGGTTATTACAGTTGGTTCGGGTTTATTCTGAATGCAGACGTGAGGTTCTGATCTGGTGCATGGTTTCGGGAAGTGCAATGTGGTTTATGGTTTAGATGGACTGTGAAATTCCAGCTACATTGTGTTATCGGACCTATGTGAGATAGGGTGACATGGGATCACCCCGAGTATATGCTTGGTAAGGTTATTCAGCTATTGGGTTGCTTCTAGTACAACTCTGGGTATGCTTGAGGACCAGCATTTGTTTAAGTTGGGGAGGATGTGATGACCCGACCCGTCGTCACGTGAGTCACCGCCCCGTTTCCCCCTTATTGTGTTGCTTCATGTCTCAATATCAGTATTAGAGTCGATCGGGTGTAATGGAATTGGTTTTGGTTAAAAATAAGGCACATCGCCTCTTAGAAGGAATCTTGTTATAAAAAAGTCAACCGGAAGTTGACTTAGGAGAGCGATCGGAATTGAATTTGGAGGTCCGGTGTAGAAATAGACTTGAATTGGCGAAGTTGGAATTTTGGCGAAATCCGGTTGATAGGTGAGATT
>MU776743.1:3697-21352 GCA_026770625.1 Nicotiana glauca
CGTCACCTCACGTACAAGGCATTCAATTACCAATTATCACATCCTAAGGGACGAAGTCCCCCACACAAGGTTAGGCAAGCCACTTACCTCGAACCGGTGCGAAATCAACTAGGGAACGATGCCCTTGCCACGAGTATCCGACTCCGAGTGACCCAAATCTATTCAAACCAATTTCATATTGTAAATAATATAGCAATTAACTAATTCCACTAATAAAATCAAAACTAGGGCGCAAAAATAGGTAAAATGACCAAAATGCCCCTCCAGCCAATATCTCGGAATCAAATAATTTTTACATTTTCAGAACTCTCGTACTCTCACGAGTCTAACCATATAAAAATCTCCCAAATCGGAGGTCAAATGTCCCCTCAAATCCTCACAATTATGTCTAAGAACTTTACCCCAATTTTCATTCAAAAATCCGAAATTAAAGTTGAATTTGAGGTTAAATTAGTGAGTATTAATCATAAGGGAGTAAGGAATTGTTACCCAATCGTTGCCTCTGAAAATCTCTCGAAAAATCGCCCTTGCCCGAGCTCAAAATTAATTTTCACACTTATGAAATTAAACCCTCGATATTTCCTATTTCTGTCCAGGCGTTTCCGCTTCTGCGGACAAGGGACCGCTTCTGCGGAAAAATGACCGCTTCTGCGGTCTATGAGGGGAAGCCTCAAAATCGCTTCTGCGATTAACAAGTCGCTTCTGCGGCTCCGCTTCTGCGGAAAATATTCCACTTATGCGGAAATTGGAGGGAAGCCCAGCTTCCGCTTCTGCGGTGCCCAGGTCGCTTCTGCGACTCCGCTTACGTGGCTTCAAAGTCGCTTCTGCAGCGCCACTTATACGGATAACAGACCGCTTCTGCAGCGCCGCTTATGCGGATAACAGACCGCTTCTGCGGTCTCAGAGGAGGAGGAGCTTTATCGCTTCTGCGGCGCAAAGGCCGCTTCTGCGGTTCTCAAGCCGCAGAAGCGAAAACAACAGAAGCCTGCTGCAATTTCCTTCTAACTTCCAAAAATTAACTCGTTGAGCATCCGAAATCATCCCGGAACCCCAACCAAAAACACCAATACCACCTAATACCTTATTCGAACTTGTACCAATCCTTAAATCACCCAAAACAACGCCGGAAACCCGATTAAATCAAGGATTCAAGCCTAAGAACTTCAAACGCTAACCAAAAACGCTTTCGATCAAAAACCTAACCAAACCTCGTCCGAATGACCTGAAATTTTGCACACACGTCCCAAATGACATGACGGAGCTACAGCAACTTCCGAAATTCAAATCCGACCCTCGGATCAAAAATTCACTATCGGACCGGAAACTTTAAAAATTCAAACTTCGGCATTTTAAGCCTAAAAGAGCTACGGACCTCCAAATAGCATTACGAACACGCTCCCAACCCCGAAATTACCTAACGGAGCTAACAGAACCATCAGATTTTCATTCCGAGGTCGTCTTCACACTGTCCCGAATACGGACCATTTTCCAACTCTTAAGCTCTCATTTAGGGACTAAGTCTCCCAAAACACTCCGAATCCTAATACCGAACGTCCCGGCAAACCAAAATAGCATAAATGAACTTAGGGAAAACATTTAATAGGGAATCGGGGCGTAAATTCTAAAAATGACCGGCCGGATCGTTACAATGTTATACGATAGAAATAATAATTATTATCATCTCCCTTGGGTTGTATCATGTCTTATGGATTTGCGTCTTAATTATTGGAAATTACAATGATTAAAATCACCTTAAATATTTAAGTGTGGACCAAACTACCAACACGCTATCAGCAGACACATAACCAATTATACATTGACCATTATCTGTTTTGGCAAACAGGATTTATATAGTATTATCAAGTTAATACTTCAAGCTTAGTCTTCAAAAGTTTAAAGATCTTGACAAGCCTTGAAGTAGGGGGCATTTGTAGGCATATAAATTTTATTGGAATTAAATCCGTAAAATAATTGGTAATATATTTTAAAATTCAAGATATATTAGTTCAAATAAATTTATTGGACTAATATAATTGGATTAGTTATAAGCCCAATATATATGGATTAAATAAATAAGTCTTAATCTATTGGGCTAGCCCATTTAATTGAGCTAAAGTGATGAACCCACTTCATTAAGCCCAATATGTCATCTTCCTAGAGGCCCAGTTTGGTGCCACGTGTCAAATGACGTGGTGCGCCAAGTCAAGCGGAAGACCCAATAGGACCATGCCACATGTCAAAATTACAAGGCATGCCCAGTCATACTAAAAGGCCAATGAAATCGTGTCACATGTGCAAGTGACATATTCTGGCCAATCAAATGCGGCCATGTCACACTTCAATTTGATTGGTCAGAAAGGGTTTGTTCTTATCATGATTCCTCCTTTCCACAACTATAAATAGGGGTCTTCATAACTCAGAAAAGACACAAGAAGTTATAACAAGAAGCAAGAAAGAGCTCGTGGATCAGACGCTGCAAATTCCTCCACAAGTTTCAAGCTTCAAGTTCAAGTTCAAGTTCAAGAACGAAGAAGAAATCAAGTTCAAGTTCAAGAACGAAGAAGAAATCAAGGTCAAGTTCAAGCAATCAAGCTCAAGCTCAAGAACAAGATCATCGTTCGTGACAACAAATATAGATTCAAGATCAAGCTCAAGTGCCCTTGAATTTATTTACTACTGAAAAGAAGAATCAGAGGATTCATAGAGATTGTAACACTCAAATATTCGAAATAAAATACTACGATTGTTGCGATATTTTCGGTCTTGATTTTATTTTCTCGTCCGCAATTTATTGTCTACAACATCATACTCAAAGAACAATACCAAATAAATTTCAACAGAAACACTTCAACATACATGAAAACTCAAATTTTAGTTAGATAGTACATATTATTTTTTGTTTTACTTGTAGGAGATAAAATAAATTATTGAGCACAAATAAAAAGGGGTGATGATAAAAAGGTACAATACTAATAACACTGCCCGCTGCTGAAAAGAGCTAACTATTCTTTGGCTTCTTTTTAGGATTCACATTTTTGCTGCTTAAATTAGATATGTCCATCGCAAGCGATAATTTGGTTGGGCAGGTAATTAGTTGTAATAGAATAGGTATTTGATGTAATTACTTTTGAAAAGGGTAGTTACGGATAATTACTTTTGATTAGGTAGGTATATAGGGTAGTTTTCTCGAGTTTTTATGATATTACCGGCTTAAATTTTTTTTGACTTATTTACACGTTTAGTAAATATCGAAATTGCTTATAAGCTAAACTAGTCTTAAAGTACGCGCAAAGCGCGTGTAACCAACTCTCAATACTATGTTATAATTAATATTGCTCTAATTTATTATTTATTTCATATTTAATGCTCTTCTTATGGAAATAAATTTATGTACGGTAAAAGTTTATAATTACTTATATGATGAATTTGTAAAAGAATTGAATTTGATTCTTTAACAAATTAGTTGATTTAAAGAGTTTTGTTAAAACAGTTAAAACATTAATTAATTCTTCTCAAAATAAGAGGATATAATTTTTCTTGATTAAAATTCTTAATATATAGCTCATTCCAAGCTTTTAACATTTAACTATAATAATATTTATATAAAATAAAACTTATATGTTCAAAGGATAAAAAAAATTGATCTGACAATTCACTTTAAAGATTTAGTTAATTTTTAAGTCTTAAATATTAAAAAGATAATTAAATAAAAAAATCGATGTCAAATTTATTTTTAACGGATAAAAAATTGACCAACATGTTATCATAATAAATTCTAAATTTTAATTATTTTTAACTACTATATTAGAGTGTAAAATTTCAAATCCTTGATATATTTAAGAAAGATACTCTGTAATATTTAGGATCCATATTGGTTGTTTACAAAGATTTATATTATTTTATTAAAATTAATAAATTATATAAAAAAAATAATATAAATATGATCTCATCCATACCAATCTATTTTTAGACTTGGGCTTTGAATAATTTTGATTTAGGTTTCTAACTTTTTGAATTAGGCATCCTTTATAATAATGACATGTTTAATAATTTAAATTATGAAGTAAAAAAGTAGACACTTCTTTTTCCTGCGTCTCCTTTTTATTTCAAATAAAATTTGGTGCCTTCAAATATTAGAAAATACAATTTCACAATAAAATTTAGACAGCTGAAACCAGATTATTTTGCTAGTAAACTTTGTGAATTTGTTGATTAGTGCAATATCAATATTAATAAATTCGTAGTTGTAGTCGTCCATCATTATTTACCAATAATGTAATTTCTGATATTGAGCAATTATTTTTTTGGTTAGAGTTTTTTGGTTAAAATATAGATTTCATATCACTAATGAATTCACAATCTTACTACCAATTAGAAGGCTCTTGATTATTAATAAATAAGAATTATCTCTCTTATATTCATCATATATTGGCTTATTTTAACTCTTATTTCTCGTCTAGTTTCACTTTTAGAATAATCATTAGCATTGGATCCAAAAATAAAAAGAAGAATAAATAGTAGTAAAAAAATAGTAATAGTACTTCAATTTTTAGGGTTCATACTAAAATAACTATTTTATTCAATGTGAACTCTAATTTAAAGGGGTAATAGCACGTGTATCCCATATATACACAAATTTAAAAAATCATATAAATATTATTAAATTATATATTAGAGCTATAAATAATTAAAAAAAGAACATAAATTCATAATAAGACAGATATCATATGTCTTATTGTGATTTCATGCCTTGCCTCCAATTACTAAAGTTATCCAATTCTCTTTTTTTTTATGGGATAAAGTAGAAAAATATACTTGATATAAAGAATTAATGATAAAATTACTATAATAATTTATTCATTGCCTCTAAAATTATATTTTGAATTGACATCAAATTGTTATGTGTCATTTCGTAGTCATTTCTATAAGATTTTTTTTTAAAAAAAAAAAAAGAAATTAATTCAGTAATCATAACACGTTGGCATATGTTATATATGAATTCAATGGTTGAATTATTATTTTTAATTGAGATGTATTTACTTGAACCTGTTTTTTGTACAAACATATAATAAAAATATTAATCGTAAAAGAAAACAAATAGTGCGCATGGAAAAATAGAATTCAAAAGGTATATATCTTTTACAATAATTCTAGTAAGGCAAACTTCATAATTAAAAATCTTATCATCTTCAAAAAGAAAAAAATTCTTCATAATTCAATCATGTAGTAATAGTTTAGCATCCTGGCACTTCTATCTCGTTGACGAAAGCTTCAAAAACAAAGTCTAGGAACTATTTTACCTAAAAGGAAGAAAATATGTTTTTATATAATTGAAATAAGGAAAGATTTAATAAGTAATATTTTAGTTGGTTTTAAATTAATATCCTAAATATTAAAAAAAATTACAGTTTTATCCAATGTTAAATTTATTTTTAAAGGATAAAAAAGGCGAACGATATTTCGCTAAGTACTTTCGTGCTTTTAATATAATATATAGATTAGCCAAAGTCATTAGTTGGGTTCCAACTTACCGATATCACTCTATTTCAGTTTTAGTATTATGTCCTTCCCATTTAAAAGTAATTCTTAATCTACAATTTTTAAAGTGGTCTTAAGGATTTTTATAACATAAAAGTGCTTTTCAACACATTTTTACAAAATACACTAAATATTTATTATCAATTTTGGCACTTCTGTTTAGAGTGTTTATTTATAAAATTAATTTTAGCATTTGAAAGTGCTTTTTAACACTTGATACTCATTAGCTATTATTAATTAGCTAATATTGTAGGAGAATTACGATAATAAGTTTCAACCAAACGTTAAGAAAAACAAAATATTCAAAATTTTGACGTTAAAATGACGACACTACCCTTGTTACTTGAAAACAGATCTTCACGTGATTGAATTACTACTAAGCCTTATACGGATTTAGCTTATTTTCACTTGTTTTATACTTCTTTGCTTGTAAGTGAATCTTGAACCATGAACGAGTCATATTCTATGTAAAATATAGTGTTGTCTTGGTATAACCTGAAGCTTCTAGAAAGATATGCTTTAACCGGCTAAAACTAATGAAAGATTGTTCTAACTTATTTCAAGTATACAAAAATAAGTGTATCTCATAGTGTTTATAATTTTTAATATAACAAAAAAAAAATTTAAATTTTAATACAGTAAATTAAAAATTCAAGAAGAATTAATTCCTGCATAGTAATCGTCACATAATTAATCATTGCATAATTAATACCCGCATAATTTAACATTGTATAACTAATTCCTACATAACTAATATATGTATAACTAATCCCTGCTTAATTTATCCTCGAACGAGATGACCCTACTGTGATGTATAAGAAAAATAATCATGGTATAAAATTTGATTTAACTTTATCCTAACGTTCTTGCTTAGAATTATTTACCTCACTTGTTAATATCTTTGTTGCATGCCTTTTATCCTTCATTATTGTATTTACTGTATTTACTGTGGCTTGCATACCTTAAGTCAATGTATCTCTTGCGTGCTTAAACTAATTTTTACTCTATATTGAAGATTTACTTGCTTGTCTGCATTTGCAATACTTGGAGTTTTAGTATATATTCCTTAGTTTATTCGGTGTATTGGCTATTAGGAGCGATGATAGAGTAGGGTCATGTTCTTGGATGGGCGAGGGGCAGGTGCAAGGGTGGTAAGGGTTCCAATGGGCTGAGAGTGGGTCCTTGAACATAGGGACACTGACGAATAAGTAGTCTATAGCATTAGAAAAGATTCTCCAGAATATGGAGATTAATATATCATGTGTCCAGAAAACTAGATGGGTGGGTACGAAGGTTCGGGATGTTAACGAGTTTAAACTATGGTATTAGGAGGTGCTATGGGCAAAAATGGGGTAGGTATTCTAGTTGATAGGGATCTCATGGAGTTAGTGGTAGATGTTAGAAGGGGGAATGATCGACTGATAACTATTAAGCTAGTGGTTGGTGGGGCCACTTTTGACGTGATTAGTGCGTACGCGCCTCAAGTGGGACTGGACGAGGAGGTCAAAAGGCATTTCTAGAATAATCTGGACGAGGTTATGAGTGGTATTCTACCCATCGAGAAACTCTTTGTACGGGGTGATTTTAATGGCCATATTGGGGATGTTGTTAGGGGTTATAACGAGGTGCATGTTGGTTCGATTTCAGAGTTAGGAACGAGGACGGTACCTCATTGTTGGATTTTGCTAAAGCTTTTGACTTGGTGATAGTTAATTCGTATTTTCAGAAGAAGGAGGACCACTTGGCTACTTTTCTAAGTAAGTTAGCCAGGTCTCAGATTGATTATCTTCTCCTTAGGAGAGGTGATAGGGGCCTTTGCAATGATTTCAACGTTATCCCGAGTGAGTGTTTGTCGATGCAACATAGCCTTTTGTAATGGACTTGGAGGTCAAGAGAGTAAGGAAGAAGAGAGCGGTGTACAATCAACCTAAGATTAAGTGGGGAGCCTTGACTAAGGAAAAAGTTCAGGAATTGAGGGACCAGTTGTTGGCTATGGGGGCCTGGAGGAGTAGTGGGGACGCAAATAGTATGTAGAACACGACAACAAAATGCATTAGGGAAGCTACCAGGAAGGTGCTTGGGATCACGAAAGGTTATTTGGGAGGCCACAAAAAGGACTAGTAGTGAACGAGAAGGTCCAAGAAAAAGTGAAAGCCAAGAAATCGACATATCTGAAGCTAGTCGGGACAAGGACAAGGAGGAGAAGAGGACATGTAGGGAGTTTATAAGAAGGCAAGGAAACAGGCATAATTAGTGGTCATGGCGGCTAAGACTGCAGCTTTTGAGCGATTGTATGAGGATCTTGGAGGCAAAGGAGGTGACATGAAGTTGTATAGGTTAGCCAAAATTAGAGAGAGGAAGGATTTGGACCTGGACCAAGTGAGATGCACTAAAGACAAAGATGGTAAGGTATTGATAGAAGAGGCATGTATCAGGCATACATAGTAGAAGTACTTTCATAAACTCTTAAACGAGAGAGGGGACAAAACATCGTGCTGGGTGAGTTGGATAACTCGGAGTGTCAGAGGGATTTTAGCTTTTGTAGGTGTATTAAGAGAGAGAAGGTTGAGAGGGAAATGCAGGAGATGAGCAGGGGTAAGGCAACTGGGCCTGACGATATCTCAGTAGAATTTTGGAAGGAAGCGAGGGCTTAGAGTGGCTTACTGGTTTGTTTACTGTTATTTTTAGGACAAAGAAAAAGCTCGAAGATTAGCGGTGGAGTTTGATGATCCTGTTGCATAAAAACAAAGTTCATATCCAGAATTGCAACAACTATAGATGTATCAAACTGATAAGTCACACTATAAAATTTTGGAAAAGGGTGGTGGAGAGGAGGGTGTGGAGAAGTGTAACTATTTCTAAGAACCAGTATAGGGAGAGGAGGAAGGACTTGCATACGATGTTTACTAACCAAGAGAAAGCATATAATAAAGTCATGAGGGAGGTTCTATGGAGATAAATAGAGACTAGGACATGTATAAGAGAGCGAAGCCTCGGGTTAGGACTACAAAAAGAAACTCAGATCATTTTTCAGTGGAGATGGAGTTGCATCAAGGATCAGCTCTTAGCCTATGTTGTTTTCTCTAGCGTTAGAGGTGCTAACGTGACACATACAAGGGAAGGTGCCATGGTGTATGCTATTTGCTAATGACATAGTTCTGAATAACGAGATGCGAGGTAGAGTTAACGCTATGCTGGAAGTTTGGAGACAGACGCTAAAATCTAAATATTTCAAGTTGAGTAGGTCAAAAGTAGAGTACATGCAATGCAAGTTCAGTGATGGGAGGCATGAAGCAGAAGTAGAAGTGAAGATTGATACTCAAGTCATCCCCAAAAGAGATACTTATAGTTTCAAGTATCTTGGGTCTATTGTCCAAGGCAATGGGGAGATTGATGAGGATGTTACTCATCGTGTTTGAGGGAGTGAATCAAATAGAGGCTCGCTTCGGGGATTTTGTGTGATAAAAATGTGCCACATGGAATTAAGGTCAAGTTTTACATAATGGTAGTTAGACCGACTATATTGTATGGGACTGAGTCCCATCAAGAAGTCTAATGTCTAGAAGATGAAAGTAGCTGAAACGGGAATGTTGAGATAGATGTATGGATATACCAATAAAGGAAAGATTAGGAATGAAGTTATTAGGGACAAGATGGGAGTGGCCTCTATGGAGGACAAGTTGCGGGAATCGAGGTTGAGATGGTTCGGGTATGTGAAAAAGAGAGGCATAGACGCTTCGGTCAGGAGGTGTGAGAGGTTGACCATGCCGGGTCTGAGAAATAGTAAGGGGCAGGTCAAAGAAGTATTAGGGAGAGGTAATTAGGTAGGACATGCCATTGCTTCAGCTGATCGAGTATATGACCCATGATAGAGAGGTGTGGAGGTCGAGGATTATGGTTGAAGGTTTGACATGTAGCAATGTGTTTCTCCTAGGCTTACAAGTAGTACTAGTACTATTTTTTTTCTTTCTTATTCATAGTTCTTTGTTATTATATGATGTGTCATTTGCGTCTGTTAATATATTATATTGTTGTTACTATTGTTTGCTGCTTGATTGCTTTATTTTTACTGTTCCTTGAGTGGAAGCCTGTCAAAAATAATACTTCTACCTTTATACGGTAGGAGTAAGGTTTGCGTATGCGCACTACCCTACCAAGACCCCAACTATGAGATTACACTGAATTTGTTATTATTGTTATTTATCCTATATTAGGTTTATTTTTTGAATCATGTATAATTAATTCTTGTATAACATAATACACCCATTGGTATATTATTTATGCCATAACAAGATGGAATAACTAATCAATGTATGTCAGGATACGGATTTCCCACCCTCGGGAGTCGTGATGGCGCTTACTCGTAGAAGCTAGGCAAGCCAAACTTAGTTACCTTTCGTTTACAACATAGCCTCTTTTTAATAATTTATGGCAATAATATAAAAATAATGAATTTAAACAATAACGGAAATCTTAATTATAGATACTGAATCAAAATGCAGAATAGTCAATATAAGCCTCTACCCAAGACTGGTGTCACAATACTCACGAACCGCTAAGAAATACTAAATACAAATGTCTGAAAGAACACATAAGCTGTTTGTCTCAAATACAAGGAGGCAACAGACTAAAAAGAGAGAATAAGGGAGACGTCGGGACTGCGGATGCCTGCAAGGCTACCTCGGGTCTCACTGGACTGAAGGCCTACTCCCGTACTAATATTGTTGTTGCTGCTGCTTGAAACCTGGACCTGTGCAAATAGCACAGAGTGTAGCATCAGCACAACCGACCCCATGTGCTGGTAAGTGTCTAGCCTAACCCCGCCGAAGTAGTGACGAGGCTAGACTGGACCACCACATAAACCTGTACAATTATATGTATACAGCGGAATCGAAAATACAAGGCAAGTAAACATTATGGGAGGGGGAGCATGCGGTGGGGAGATAACAATATTAATAGTAAATCCAGAATAACAATCTAAGGGCAGCTTGAAACTTATAGCGGACAAGAAACAAATACCCAAATAAACACACTTGTATCACTAATTTGTTGCGGCGCACAACCCGATCCCAATATATAACAATACTGTTGCGGCGTCCAACTCGATCCGTATATATATCATTGATGCGGCGTGCAACCCGATCCATATATATATCGTTGTTGCGGCGTGCAACCCGATCCATATCATTTATCATTATTGGAGTGTATCCGTGATCGGCAGTTTGATGATCCCCATTTGTGTGTCCTTAGAGACACGGTGCAGCGTACCCGATACCACAGACTTTTAATCAAATTTCATTTCCAATTTTCTTAATAATTTTTACTCAAAAATTCATTTCTCGGGCTTGGGACCTCGGAATTCGATTCCGGGCATACGCCCGAGTCCCACATATTTCTACGAACCCTCCAAGATCGTCAAATCATGGGTCCGGGTCCGTTTACCTAAAATATTGACCAAAGTCAAACTTATTCATTTTAATACCAAATTTTAACATTTTTCACAGAATTTTACATTTAGGCTTTCCGGCTACACGCCCGGACTGTGCACGCAAATCGAGGCAACTAAAAATAAGATTTTCAAGGCCTCGGAAGTACGAAATAAATAGGAAAATAGGTAATGACCCTTTGGTCAAAACTCGAGGTTCGAACCAAAACCCAGACCCACGTGGTCAAAACTCGAGGTTCGAACCAAAACCCAGTTACCTATTCCCCCACGAACTCAAATATGTAATTTGTTTTGAAATCGAACCTCAAATTGAGGTCCAAATTCCCAATTCTTAGAAAACCTAGGTTCTACCCAAAACTCCTAATTTCACCCATGAAAATCATTGATTTTAAGTGAAAAACATGTTAAATGATGTTAATGATTGAAAGAATTGAGTAAAAATCGACTTACAAAAGATTTGGAATGAAACATGTTCTTGAAAAATCGGTATATGGGTTGTATTTTGAAAGTGGGATGAAAAATGACTTAAAATTTGACTAAGTATAAAAATTGCTGGGCTACAGATATAGGAATTGCGAATTGGGGTTCGCAATTGCGAACCCCGACCATTTGTGGAAATTGCAAACAATAGTTCGCATTTGCGAACCATGGGCACAACTGGGGACTTCGCATTTGCGAACAGAAATGTCGCATTTGCGAGAGTCCACCTTTCGCATTTGCGATACAATGATCGCATTTGCGATCCCTGAGCAAAGTGACTGCCTTCGCATTTGCGAGCCAGGTTTCGCAAATGCGAAGCCTGCAGGTCAGAGATACCAGAAATTTTTCATAGTTCAAAATGCACTCCGACGCCTATCTAAAACTCACCCGAGCCCTCGGGGCTCTAAACCAAATATGCACACAACCTCAAAAATATCCTACAGACTTATCCGCGCGATCAAATCGCCAAAATAACATCACATACACCGAATTCAACCTAAAAATTCATAATTTCTTCCAACTTTTCATAAAACATCAAATTTCCATTTTAAGTTCGAAATACGTCAAACGACGTCCCTTTTCAACCAAATTTCATAGGAAGCGCTTAAACCATATATAACACTTGTACCGGGCGTCGGAACCAAAATACGGGCCCGATACCACAGACTTTTAATCAAATTTCATTTTCAATTTCCTTAATAATTTCAGAAAAATAATTTTTACTCAAAAATTAGAACCTCGGAATTCGATTCCAGGCATACGCCCGAGTCCCATATTTTTCTACGGACCCTCCGGGACCATCAAATTATGGGTCCTGGTCCATTTACCCAAAGTATTGACCAAAGTCAAACTTATTCATTTTAATACCAAATTTTAATATTTTTCACAGAATTTCACATTTAGGCTTTCCGGCTACACGCCGGGACTGCGTACGCAAATCGAGGCGACTAAAAATAAGGTTTTTAAGGCCTCAGAAGTACAGATTAAATAGAAAAACTGGTGATGACCCTTTGGGTCGTCACAATGTATAACTTATACTATATGGATAAATTACCAAAAGGATACAATTATCCTTGTCTTTTTTCTAGAACGTAATGAAGGTCAAGATGATATATAGTTTAAAACTCATTGCTTATTAGTTTACAAAAAGCAAACAAAAAAATACTATTTTATATATTTAATTTTAGTGCAATGAACCCAACGTCCAATAAAAAATAATTCTTATATTACTAATCTCTGTATAACTAGTTTATAATTCTTGTACAACTTGTATTTTTTTTTGGTTACCAATTGATACTACTAAAGAATAACATAAAAGGTACTATCTTCATACTGGAATTGCCTACTTTTACTATCAAACCGTACATAATAAAGTGATCTGGATAAAGATTTTTTAAATATATATATATATATATATATATATATATATATATATATATATAAGTGGCCAATAGAAAAGTGAGGTGGCACCTCTCTTAAGCCAAGAAACACCTTTATTTTTTTCTCTTTTTTTTGGATTTTTCATCATTTTTTTCATTTATCTTTTATTGAAAATTCTATCTTCATATCTCACACCTCTTTATCTTCATAACCTATATTTTTAATAATCTCAATAACTCTCATACGTTTCATATTTACAACCTCTAAATATTTAATGTGCAAGTTTATGACAATTTAGTATATGTTCCTCCATATGTATCTATATAAGGACTTCTATTTTTTGAACAAATATGATTGATACAAACTTTATATTTTGCTTATAATGGTTTGAGCTATCTCTATGTCAAAGGCTGTAGTGGAAAAAAAATATTATACTAAGATATGGTATAATTTATATTCTTTTTATTTATTTAAGGTAAATGCACGAAGATATTCCATACAGGTGCGAATCTTAAGAAGAATGTTAAGAGGAAGTGTCAAATAATGAAGTGAAGATCGAAGTAAAACCTATTTCATAATTCTTATTAATGGTCTTCTTTGTTTTTAGTTTAAGGTAAATGCATGAAGATATTACATACATGTGTGAATCTTAAGAAGAATGTTTAAGAGGAAGTGTCAAATAATGAAGTGAAGATCGAAGTAAAGCCTATTTCACAATTCTCATCAATGGTATTTGATTTTGTCATCTTTAGGTTTATGTTGTATAAGTTGAAGTAGTAATTTTATATCAAATAATATATAGAGATTTTGATATATGTTTTTTTTGTACATATTTGTATTCTACAACTGCAATAACTTTGAGTCGTGATTTTCTCCGATGTCGAAGTGAGATTGTAATGTATTTTTCTTTTTCTGTTATATATAAATTTATCATTTTTATAAATATATAGTGTTCTTAATTCTTTTTGCCTCTATTTCTTTTCTTCAATGAACTTTTTTTAATTATTTTTCCTTGTCTGAAGTTGTTTCTCTTCTAATACTCATTACCCCTTAAACTTTCTTCAAATGAGTTTTATAAATTTATAACAAGTTTTCTCTAACGTTCGTTTTCAAAATTCTAAGTTTCTTTCCATGCTTTCATAATACTCAAAGAGTTATTTATTTTTGGTGTTAAAAAGAAAAAGAAAGAAACCAAAGCAAATAAGAATGACATCAAAAGAAGAATAACCCCAGAACGAAAAAGTGTGGCGTTGTAACATTTCTTGAGGAACGGAGATAATTCTACCACCATCATCATCATAAAAGCTTTACTTGAATTATGAAGGTCGTGCCAAAAAAGTTCAAATGTTCAATTCACTAGGCATTAATCTATGACTTTGACAATTTGTAGATAACTTTAAGTTAACATATAATGTAATCTAATTAACTAAAAAATCACATATAATAATAGGTTATTACCGATCAAATTTTTTAACACTGTGAATGAAGTAGACTTTTATTATTTTAAAAATCACTAAACAACGAGTTATTAATTTTATGAAATAAATTATTTTTGATTTTCGATTATACTATAGATGATTGAAAACTTAGTGAATTTCATAATCAACTCGCAAACAATAATCATTATTCTAGTATTAGGATTTACACTCAAATAGTTTTGGTTCTTATCTTACTAAATGTGTTATTGGAAGATCTTTTTATAAAACAAAAATGAATTCCTGTGAATGTTTGGTGAATTTTATTCTTTAAGGTGTATCATTATCTCTAATTTAATGTTACAATTACTCAATTAAATGTACCTCATAAAAGCATGCTTTAATTGCTAGAATAATGTAGTAAATTAAAGGAAATGTTGTAAGGTAAGAGGAGGAGGTCTTTCTAATGATCTTTTGTCAAAAAGTAAATACTTTTTATCATAGAAATTTTTAGCTTCTCAATACACGGCTAACAATATTTTATTTTATTTTATTTTATTTATGTAATTAGTAGTTTTAAGAATCTATGGAACTTTTATTTTTATTTTAGTCTTTATTTTTTGTAGTCTTGGACTTTCTTAGTTAGATAAAACTTAAGTAATATTCATGGTAATATACAGTTAACTATACATCACGTTGATTATTTGTTACAAGTAAACTAAATTTATAAATTAAACCAAATGTATTTTATTTATTGGCATTTTTCTTTCTCATAAAAAGAGGGATAATATCTACATGTGTTATTAACTCGATAATGTTTTTTTAGTTTTATGATGTATCTTATAGGGAAAATTTCATATTAGAACAACCGAGTTCCCTACTTTTTAATTTTATAGCCCATATTTCAACGTACAACCAACTAGCACAAAAATAATAAGCTAAGATTCAACATCTAACTCCAATAGGTTCTCAAAATTACTATTTAATTTTTAAAAAAGATTTCTCAAGCTTATAAATTAATTTTCGAATCAGTAACTGTGATTCAAATATTAGTTCAACAAACCAAATTTATTTGGGTGGTAAAAATTAGATTTTTAACAAGCTTAAATATGTGGGTTTAAATTTTAAATTTGATTTTGTGAGAAATTTGGAGTGAATGTTATTTATACTTGTTAGAAATAGTATAAGGAGGCTGTATATAAAGTTTGAAGTCATTTAATGGAGATTCGGACTAGTTTTGAACAAGAATTGCAACTGAAAATTATGGAAGAAATTCATCTACAGATGCTCGTATAAAGGTGTATAAAAGTGTATAAGGTGTGTTTCTATACTCATATACCCTATTATACAAAAAACTAACTTGGTTTTCTTCCTTGCGTCTTTTTTGAAATTTAACTCAAATCTTGCTTAAATCTACTTCAAATCACTTCAAAATTAAATTTGAACTCCATTTTATATTTTCAATCAATTAGAATAACATCCAATCCAAACAACTAACAAATTCAAAAAAATTCATTTACGAAAGCAAAGCTTTGAATAGTCTTCAATGGTGGACTTCTACTCTTCAATTTTCTTACATTGCAAACAGGTGACACAAGAGGAGAAGCAAAAAATATACGACCACTTGAAGCATATGTGTGACGACCCGACCCATCATCTTATGTATTACGGCTTCGTTTCCCCTTTATTGTGTTGCTTCGTATTTCTATATCAGTATTAGAGTCGATTGGGTGTAATTGAATTGGTTTTGGTTGACAATAAGGCACATAGCCTCTTAGAAGGAAGCTTATTTTAGAAAAGTCAACCAGAAGTTGACTATGTGGTTAGAGGGCTCGGATGTGAATTCCGTCAATTCGGTTAGCTCCGGGTGATGATTTAAGGCTTAGGAGCGTAATCGAAAGTAATTTTGGAGGTCCGGTGAAGAAGTTAGCCTATTTTGGCAAAGTTAGTATTTTGGTGATTTTCGGTTGATAGGTGAGATTTTGATCCGGGAGTCGGAATGGAATTCTGAGAGTTGCAGTAATTGCGTTAGGTGATTTTGGATATGTCCGCAAATTTCAGGTCATTCGGACATCGTTTGGACGGGTTTTTGATCGAATGTGTAATTCGGAAGTTTTAAGAAAATTTAGACTTTGATTTGTTGATAAATGAGGATTTTGATGTTATCGATAGTGATTTTATTATTCGAGCAAGTTTGGATGAGGTAATAGATCATATCTATATTTTTGGTTGAGGTCCCGGAGGCCTCGGGGTGATTTCGGATGGCTAACGGGCAAGTTTGGGCTGCAAAAATGCAGCAGAAATTGCAGAGCAGATTTGCTCTATGCAATCGCGAGCATGGGGCTGCGATCGCGTAGAAGGAATTGGAGGAGCCCAGAATTTGCTCTATGCGATCGCGTGAAGTGGGCTGCGATCGCATAGGCTTAGGCGATTGGTCAGTGCGATCGCGTGAGGGAGATTTGCGATCGCGTAAGAGAAATTCGGGGGCCTGGAATTTTGGCCTATGCGATCGCAGGAGTAGGGATGCGATCGCATAGAGTAAGCTACAGTGATCCGGACAGAATGTTAAAAACATTTTGGTCCGCGACCCAGCTCATTTCTTCACCATTTTTGGAGCGTTTTGGAGAGCTTTTGGACGGGAAGTAAGGAGATTTCGACTGGGATCGTTGGAGGTAAGTTTTATGAGTTGATTACATGTTTTTATACAAGAATCATCCATGAAATTCATGAATTTATGGCTAAAAATCAAGAAATTAGGGCTTTGAGCAAAAATCTTAAAATTAGGATTTGAGGGGCCATTTGTAGTCCGAATTGGGAGTTCTTGGTATGTACGGACTCGTGGCGAGAAGAGGAGTCCGAAAATGTAAATTTCGGAATTTTTCGAGACGTGGGGCCCGGGCTCGGGTTTTGCCAATTTCGTATTTTTGAGTATTTTCCGAGTTCTTTCGATTGGGTTATGTCCCATTTGCACATTATAATGTATTCGCTCTGGTTTTGGCTAGTTTCGATGAGCGTGGAGGCTGATTTGAGGGGAAAAGGCGTCGCGGGCTTGAGATTTCGCCGGTTCGAGGTGAGTAATACTTGTGAATGATATTCTGAGGGATTAAAACCCCGAATTTTGCACATCTTAGTGTTGTGTTGAGGTGACTTTCACGCTGGACCTGAGCGTGGGGTAGAGCACCGTTGGGGATCGTGACTTGGTCCATCCCGGTTGTTGGTATTTACCGCGTATTTGCAAATGATTTGTTGTTATCATTATAACTTGGGCTCATTGCCATACTTGGGGCTTATTGCCGATTGTTTGAACTCTTTATGAATTATCATCACTGTTTTCCCTCACTGTTTGAAATACTATTTGAACTCAGTCCGTGTGATTTACACTGTTTTATGAACTCA
>MU776743.1:33791-47824 GCA_026770625.1 Nicotiana glauca
TCTTTATTATTTTTCCACAGTGGTGATCATTTATAGTGTGGAGTTCTATTACTCTGTATTGTTAGAGACTCTAGACTCATGACCCCCAGGTCTCTGGGATATTATTCATTATGAATGTTTAAATGATATGTAAATAATTGATTTTGAGCTTCATGCTCGGGTTGAGAGTGCTAATGGTCGGGCTTGCCTAGCAGTTGTGTTGGGCGCCATCACGACTGGGATTGGGGTCGTGACAATATGTTAGAAGATGTGAAAAGAAGAGAGAGTAAAAGCAATGGTTGTGAGAACACAGATTTAACTCTATAGCTTTTTGAAGCAATGATTGTAACAAAACAGATTTTGAATTTGCTAGTCCTTTCAAAATATGTACTGTAACGACCCAAATTTTTGTTTTAAGAATTTTCACCTCGTTTAATAGCTTAAGACCTCGAGAAGCTTCGTAATACACATTATGACTTTCATGTATGGTCAAGTTTGGTCTTCGTAAGATTCGGAGTTAAATTTAAAGAAAAATCAAAATCTTATTTTTGAAGCTCAAATGGAAAGAGTTGACCGGTGAGTTGACTTTTGAGCAAGCGATGCAAATTGGGATTTTAATGATGCTAATAGCTTCGTATGGTGATTTCAGACTTAGACGTGTGTCCGAAATTGGATTTGGAAGTCCATAGGACAATTCGGCGCGTTTTGGCAAAGTAAGAAAGTTGATGTATTCTAATTATATTATTTATTATGTGAAAGAGGTCTATTACTATTATGGATACCAATTGGATATAATAGCAAGTGTACAAGGTGTACTACAGGATATATGGGGTCTAAGGAAAGTCCTATATCTAAGCCAAGTTGGAAAATTTCATAATAGACGACAGTTGTAAATGGTGCGCACAAGACCTTATTTTGGACGATCATATCTCCAGTTATATAAGGAGTTATGTGATGTACAACCTATCAAATTAAAGCTCTTTGAGTCTAGTTTCCAACGCTTCAAACCATTTGTCATTCGGATACTTCTACAGAAAGTTATGACTAAATTACCAAAGTAGCACAGAAATTTGCACTACCTCGACGCCCCACGCGGCGCATGGCGCGCCGCGCCAGTAGAAATTCCAGAATGGACTTGTATGGTTGCAAATTAAAATACTTTTCTGACAATAGGCTAGTGCTTGGTGGGGAAACATATTTTCTACACATTTAAGTGGTAATAAGCTAGAATATCTAGCATGAATAATTTAAGTGTATCAATAATTAAAGGAGAATATGATAATGATGGGAAGAAGGAGGTGGACGGTGGACCATCAGAAGCAAAGAGAGAAATGGAAACTCTCTGGAACTCCACCTGCTGCTTATGTTCTCCATGGCTAGTAACAACCTCCCCATTTCAAAAGAATCCATTTCTTTTCCCTTTTTTAACCAAGAAAAATGCATGCAATTTCAGCAACAAGTCGTTCCAGATTTCTTGCAAACTTCCTGAAAGTGAATTTGAAGAAATAATACTAGCAAAAAGGTGTCAAGCAGCTCAAGTAATAAGATGGAGGAATACAACTTAGCTATGAAGCAAATGATGAGGAACCCTTATGAATATCACTATGATCTTGGAATTTTGAATTAGTTGCAAAACGAGGTAAGTGTTTGGTCTACCCTAACTTGAGGGAATAGGAGTTGAGTATATTTGTTACTTGTTATGTATTGTATCCGACGTATAGGCATGGTGGCGAGTATCTATACGTTGGGGTCGAGCATGACCGTGAGTCCTAAATTGCTAAATTATTGTATTCTTATTTAATGCTTATGATAACTTGGTTGGAGATCTTTGAAGTTGAGCAAGTAATTATTATGACTGAGTAATTGCATCAATTGTGTTAAGTAGAAATTTCATAAGTTTGGTTATAGCTGGATTTCTTTGCCGGCAATATATTGTTTAATTATTTGTTATTGATTTCTTTGCCGGTAATATATTGTTTGATTATTTGTTATTGGTTAAACTAATAGTGGTTACAAGTTGAACATCGTTATGGGCTTTTCGATCGATTGGTTTTTGATTTATACGCACTCAAGATATTTAGCCAAATACTGTCTTAATATTTATACTAATTTTCTAAATTCTCTTTTCAAAAAATATATTTTTTGTATAAGTTACACATCAATACTACTGTAAATGAGTAATAGTGCAGTAATACGTGGCATTGACTAACTTGAAAATTCTGAATCAACTTTTGGTGAGTGCTTACTGGCAATTGGCAATTGGATTGCGATTGGTCAGTTCTTTGCTCACTTTGGCATTTTCGCCGTTGTAACTTTTTGATAATACTTCGCCGGTAATATATTGTACACTGAGTAAAAAATAAAGTGGGAGCGGGTGGTACGCCGACCACTTATATTATAAAATAGTATCGTGTGGCATGCCAACCACTTATATATTATAAAATGGGATCGTGTGGCACGCCGACCACGTATATATTATAAAATGGGATCATGTGGCACGCCGACCACGTATATATATTATGAAATGGGATCGTGTGGCACGCCGACCACATATATCATGAAATGGGATCGTGTGGCACGCCGACCACTTATATATTATAAAATGGGATCGTATGGCACGCCGACCACTTATATATTATAAAATGGGATCGTGTGGCATGCCGACCACTTATATATTATAAAATGGGATCCTGTGGCACGCCGACCACTTATATATTATAAAATGGGATCGTGTGGCACGCCGACCACGTATTTGTGTTGTTATAAATTCAAGTGTTTTAATGGTTTAGATTTGCTTTACGACTGTGATCCTTTGTGCAGGAATTCATAGTGTTGAGAATACCTCGCCTTACTGTTTTATATATATTCAATACTTTAGATTTCAACAATTGTTATATTTTTAACTCAATTGATTTTTCAGCTAAATTTTCCTTGAACCGTTTGAGGTTTTACTTTACTTGAAAAGAAATTTCTTCTATATTTTTATTTATTGAGTTTCCGTATTAAAGGTAATAATTTATTCGATATTGTACTTCAATTGAAAGAGGTATTTTCTTTATCAAATGATTTCTAAAAAAAAAAAAGTAACTTTATCTTTTCTTGTTGATTTCCTATTTGGGTTTATGTTAAGTGAATGAGTCTTCTTGGACATTCTTAATTGTGTTAGGTTATGAAACATATAAATTGATTAATACGAGGATATTGTTGTGCCATATGAAACAGAAATACGTGGGTATGAGGTATCGTGATAATATGAAAGTGGACTGAGACCTATATTAATTGTGATTTTAAAATAAGGCGTCACACGGTGACCTTTACCCGAAAGAATTATATTCGAAAGATGCTTACTTGGAAGATACTTATTTGAAGGAAATATATTTAAAATATATTTATTGAAAAGCATGTTATCTTAGAAATTATTACTTGAAGGATTTATAGGCGAAAAATTTATATTTGATGGACTCTCTTAATTGATTGCACTTGTATTTATTATTTGTTTAGAAGCATTTATGGTATTCTTGTTGCCTGCTATTTATATCGCTGGTTGATCATTGTTGCCATTATTGTTATTTGCTTCCTATTATTTTGTACGCTATAAACTACACAGGTGTATGTGAGTTTCTGGTCCTAGCCTCGTCACTACTTCGCCGGGGTAGGCTTGACACTTACCAGCACATGGGGTCAGTTGTGCTGATACTACACTTCTGTACATATTTGTGTATAGATCCAGGTATTTGATCGATAGTAGTTATTCATTGCGGTGGAGACTCAAGGTAAACCTGCATGAGCGTTCGGGGTCCTCGTAGTCACCTTCAATTGTACTTATTTCCATATGTTCCTTTTATTCGGAACAGTGATGTATTTATTTTGTATAACTACTCTTAGATAAGCTTATGACTTGTACTACCGGTTTTGGGAATGACAAATTTTTTTGAGAAATTTCTTTTTGAGTTAATAAGTATCAATATTATTTCAGTTAATGTTAGGCTTACCTAGTTTAGAGACTAGGTGCCATCACGACTTCTTTGGAGGGATTTTTGGGTTGTGACAAGTTGGTATCAGAGCTCTAGGTTCATAGGTGCTACAAGTCATAAGCGAGTTTAGTAGAGTCTTGTGGATCGGTACGAAGACGTCTGTACTTATCTTCGAGAGGCTACAGAACTAGTAGGATAAATTCCCACTTCATTCATTCTTTTTCGTACGATATTTATTCAGCTTATAACGTATATCTTAGGTTCTTTTGCATCCACTCATGTATGGAATTTGCACAATACTCCAATGGTTTGTGATACCGTAAAAAGGGTTATAAGAGAACTAGGGGCTGCTCAATCGTTGTGACCACGTGTCGTTCAGAATCGAGGTTATGGAAGTGCAGAGAGATCTTTCAGTTCTGCGCATGGGAGTGCATCCGATTTTGACATCTGGTTGATAAATACAATCTTAAGAAGGTTTAATTAGTTACGTAATCATTAAAAGTGGATGTAAATCTAAAGATAGTTGGTGGTATTAGATGCTATGTGGGTTTTCTAATTAGCAAAGAGTACATACTAGCAACCAAGACACTGGAATGACAATCGCCAACTAAATAGCTTAAGGTGTCTTATGACTGGTCTCGTACGAGCAGTGAAGGTTAGTATTCTGGACCGTCAGAAATATGTCCTATGATTTCGCACCAAGTGAGGGGGAGTCCAATATCAACGATCAAATTGAGGGGTCATGTGTTATATTACTTTTGGCTTGAGCTGTATATATGTGGTATTGAAAGGTTTGTCGGAACTTGTATATGATTAAGAGCCGAGATTTGAATGGGATGATGATGGGACTTTTGGTATTCCCGCACCCTTAATAATTCTACATTTCAGTATTGGTGGGGTCATGGAAACATATTCAGTATACTTGTAGTGCTTAAGTTAATCACAACACTCGCATTGCACCACTGGTATGTGATTTCCTACAATGGATATCCTAGTTATCCGACATATATTCAGTATGTGCAGTTTAGCCGCAGATTGGTATTTATGAATATGGTGATACTAGAAACATCATGAGAAAATATCTCAGACTTGGGAGAAATCTATTCCATCAGAGTACACATGTCCCGTACTCCATTCCAATTACTACTCTACTTACACTGCCAGATAGGGATGGAGGACAAGCGGGTAGATGACGCCTAAGAGGTGGAGACCCGACCCATTGATATAATTGCCATGGTATGGCTGGGGTCACTACACTAGATGGTGTTGTTACGAGTACGATCTCGAGTTATTATAAAGTAACAATTTCCGTAACTTGATTCGGTTCTAAGTATCGAGGCAAGTCTTCCTAATATGCTCCAATCATGAGTGAGCTTCGTAGTCTTAAATTAAATTATGTGAATAATCCTGTTGGGAGATTATATAGAGATAGATATCTATGTCTATCATTACCGAATCATCTAGTTAGACGATATTATTCCCTATCAGTGTAAGGGTTTATTATATGTTGTGATTTTGTTTGACGAAATTTATTTAGAAGAAAAAGAAAGGAAATGGAAAATTTCAGCTGGCACAATGTGCAAAATACTTGTGGTACGTAGTTAGGGACAAGATCCTCGTATTTTTATAAGATGTGAGATATTTAAATCAGCTACAAGCTGCGGTGGATATAATATAAGGATGAGGTCCTTGTGGTGAATTTTTTTTATGTGTTTAAAATTCTCCCTTGTGAAATTAAAAATTTGTACTACAGTACTTATATATCTCTGTGCATAATTTGCCAAATTTTATTGTAGTTATTGAGTTTTAGCCTACAAGATGAGTGCCTAGATGGCATTAAACGTGAGTCGTTAAGTTACGTGAGTAACTATGAGATCTTCATGCCTTGTTGTTAGTAAAATGGAGGTTTGAAACAAGATTTTGTTGACACGAGGTTAAATGGAAATTTTGTAATCAATGATGAACAACGACTAAGACCAAAGACGTGGTTATGTGCATATATTATCTGTTTCATGTCCAGATTTCATTATGATAAAGCAATGCTTGTAATGCGGAGATTAGTGTTTCTGATATATACATTGTGGTATTTTGCTGAGCTGGGGATATGTTATTATGAATTGTTTGGGTGTTACTCTGACAGGTAGATAGTCCCAATTACAGGGGAGACTCTGCCGAAATTTCTGAAAAATTTGAGAGTTAGAAAAATTTGGGACATTGAAATGTGCGAAGAAAAAGAAAAGTTACATTATGTGTTTGAGAGCGAACTCTACTTCTTATTTTAGGGTGAATGACCCTAAGCGGGGGAGGATGTAACAACCGTTAAGCACTATTACAAAGTTGATGCATGCGTAGGCACGAGTTACTATAGCCAGGTGAGACTAAGATCGTGTGATAATGTGAAAATCAGACCTTATTGAAAATATTTGGAGTGTAAGAAATTTGGCCTTAAAGTTTACAAATATGGGTAAGAGAAATAGCCTCAATTGAAATGGGATTGTTGAACTTATTTCGAATGTGGTAATGCGGGATCAACAATGAGTATATGTGTAAAAGTAGAAACATCAATTGGGTAACCTCAGAATAATCTTAGCACGTTCGAGGACAAACGTTTGTTTAAGAGGTGGAGAATGTAATGACCCAAATTTTTATTTTAAGAATTTGCACCTCGTTCAATGGATTAAGACCCCGAGAAGCTTCGTAATACACATTATGACTCTCATGTATGGTCAAGTTTGGTCTTCGTAAGATTCGGAGTTAAATTTAAAGAAAAATCAAAATCTTATTTTTGAAGCTCAAATGGAAAGAGTTGACCGAAGAGTTGACTTTTGAGCAAGCGACCACAAATTGGGATTTTAATGATATCAATTGCTTCGTATGGTTATTTCAGACTTAGACGTGTGTCCGAAATTGGATTTGGAAGTCCATAGGACAATTCGGCGCGTTTTGGCGAAGTAAGAAAGTTGATGTGTTCTAATTATATTATTTATTATGTGAAAGAGGTCTATTACTATGATGGATACCAATTGGATATGATAGCAAGTGTACGAGGTGTACTACAGAATATATGGGGTCTAAGGAAAGTCCAATGTCTAAGCCAAGTTGGAAAATTTCATAATAGACGATAGTTATAAATGGGTGAGCACAAGAACTCACTTTGGACGACCATATCTCCAGTTATATAAGGATTTATGTGATGTACAAACTATCAAATTAAAGCTCTTTGAGTCTAGTTTCCAACACTTCAAACCGTTCGTCATTCGGATACTCCTACAAGAAGTTATGACCAAATTATCAAAACAGAGCAGAAATTTGCACTACCGTGGCGCCCCACGCGGCGCATGGCATGCCGGGCCAGTAGAAATTCAAGAATGGGCTTGTATGGTTGCAAATTAAAACACTTTTCTGACAATAGGCTAGTGCTTGGTGGGAAAACATATTTTCCACTCATTTAAGTGGTAATAAGCTAGAATATCTAGCTTGAATAATTTAAGTATATCAATAATTAAAGGAGAATATGATAATGATGGGAAGAAGGAGGTGGACGGTGGACCATCAGAAGCAAAGAGAGAAATGGGAACTCTCTGGAACTCCACCTGCTGCTTATGTTCTCCATGACTAGTAACAACATCCCCACTTCAAAAGAATCCATTTCTATTCCCTTCTTTAACCAAGAAAAATGCATGCAATTTCAGCAACAAGTCGTTCCAGATTTCTTGCAAACTTCCTGAAAGTGAAGTTGAAGAAATTTATACTAGCAAAACGGTGTCAAGCAGCTTAAGTAATAAGATAGAGGAATACAACTTAGCTATAAAGCAAATGATGAGGAACCTTTACGAATATCACCATGATCTTGAAATTTTGAATTGGTTGCAAAACGAGGTAAGTGTTTGGTCTACCCTAGCTTGAGGGAATAGGAGTTGAGTATATTTGCTACTTGTTATGTATTGTGTCCGACGTATAGGTATGGTGACGAGTATCTATACGTTGGGGTCGAGCATGACCGTGAGTCCTAAATTACTAAATTGTTTTATTCTTATTTGATGCTTATGATAACTTGGTTGAAGATCTTTGAAGTTGAGCAAGTAATTGTTATGACTGAGTAATTGTATCAATTATGTTAAGTAAAAATTTCATAAGTTTGGTTATAGCTGGTTTTCTTTGCCGGTAATATATTGTTTAATTATTTATTATTGGTTTCTTTGCCGGTAATATATTGTTTGATTATTTGTTATTGGTTAAACTAATAGTGGTTACAAGTTGAACATCGTTATGGCTTTTCGATCGATTGGTTTTTGATTTATACGCACTTAATATATTTAGCCAAATACTGTCTTAATATTTATACTAATTTTCTGAATTCTCTTTTCAAAAAATATTTTTTTTGTGTAAGTTACACATCAATACTACTGTAAATGAGTAATAGTGCAGTAATACATGGCATTGACTAACTTGAAAATTCTGAATCAACTTTTGGTGAGTGCTTACTGGCAATTGGCAATTGGATTGCGATTGGTCAGTTCTTTGCTCACTTTGGTATTTTCGCCGCTGTAACTTTTTGAGAATACTTCGCCGGTAATATATTGTACACTGAGTTAAAAATAAAGTGGGAGTGGGTGGTACGCCGACCACTTATATATTATAAAATGGGATCGTGTGGTACGGCGACCACTTATATATTATAAAATGGGATCGTGTGGCACGCTGACCACTTATATATTATGAATGGGATCGTATGGCATGCCGACCACTTATATATTATGAAATGGGATCGTGTGGCACGCCGACCACATATATATCATGAAATGGGATCGTGTGGCATGCCGACCACTTATATATCATGAAATGGGATCGTGTGGCATGCCGACCACTTATATATTATAAAATGGGATCGTGTGGCACGCCGACCAATTATATATTATAAAATAGGATCGTGTGGCACGCCGACCACTTGTATATTATAAAATGGGATCGTATGGCACGCCGACCACTTATATATTATGAAATGGGATCGTGTGGCACGCCGACCACGTATTTGTGTTGTTATCAATTCAAGTGTTTTAATGGTTTAGATTTGCTTTACGACTTTGATCCTTTGTGTAGGAATTCATTGTCTTGAGAATATCTCGCCTTACTGTTTTATATATATTCAATACTTTAGATTTCAACAATTGTTATATATTTAACTCAATTGATTTTTCAGCTAAATTTTCCTTAAACCGTTTGAGGTTGTACTTTACTTGAAAAGAAATTTCTTCTATATTTTTATTTATTGAGTTTCCGTATTAAAGGTAATAATTTATTCGATATTGTACTTCAATTGAAAGAGGTATTTTCTTTATCAAATGATTTCTAAAAAAAAAAGTAACTTTATCTTTTCTTGTTGATTTCCTATTTGGGTTTATGTTAAGTGAATGAGTCTTCTTGGACATTCTTAATTGTGTTAGGTTATGGAACATATGAATTGATTAATACGAGGATATTGTTGTGCCATATAAAACAGAAATATGTGGGTACGAGGTACCGTGATAATATGAAAGTGGACTGAGACCTATATTAATTATGATTTTAAAATGAGGCGTCACACGGTGACCTTTACCCGAAAGAATTATATTCGAAAGATGCTTACTTGGAAGATACTTATTTGAAGGAAATATATTCAAAATATATTTATTGAAAAGCATGTTATCTTGGAAATTATTACTTGAAGGACTTATAGGCGAAAGATTTATATTTGAAGGACTCGATTAATTGATTGCACTTGTATTTATTATTTATTTAGAAGCATTTATGGTGTTCTTGTTGCCTGCTATTTATATCGCTGGTTGATCATTGTTTCCATTATTGTTATTTACTTCCTATTATTTTGTACACTATAAACTACACAGGTTTATGTGAGTGTCTGGTCCTAGCCTCGTCACTACTTCGCCGGGGTAGGCTAGACACTTACCAGCACATGGGATCGGTTGTGCTGATACTACACTTCTGTACATATTTGGGTACAGATCTAGGTATTTGATCGATAGTAGTTATTCGTTGCGGTGGAGACTCAAGGTAAACCTGTAGGAGCGTTCGGGGTCCTCGTAGTCAGCTTCAATTGTACTTATTTTCATCTGTTCCTTTTATTCAGAACAGTAATATATTTATTTTGTATAACTACTCTTAGATAAGCTTATGACTTGTACTACCGATTTTGGGAATGGCAAATTTTTTTGAGAAATTTCTTTCTGAGTTAATAAGTATCAATGTTATTTCAGTTAATGTTAGGCTTACCTAGTTTAGAGACTAGGTGCCATCACGACTTCTTTGGAGGGATTTTTAGGTTGTGACATGTACAATGTGGGCTAGGTCCGGTAAAACTTAAAAATATGGGTTATTATTTGTTAAGGTGTGAAGTCAATAACAAGAAAATGCACATGACTTCACACCATAACAAAAAATGACCCATGTTTTTAAGTTTTATCCAACTTAGCCCACATTGTACATATTTTAAAAGCACTAGCAAATTCAAAATCTGTGTTCTTACAACCATTGCTTCTAAAAGCTATGGAGTTAAATCTGTGTTCTCACAACCATTGCTTTCACTCTCTCTTCTTCTCACATCTTCTACATATGCTTCAAGGGGCCGCATATTTTCTATTTCTCCTCTTGTGTCATTGGGTTGCAATGTAAAAAAATTAAAGAGTATAAGTCCACCATTGAAGACCATTTAAAACTTTGCTTTCCAAAATAGATTTTTTTGAATTTGTTAGTTGTTTGGATTGGGTGTTGTTCCAATTGATTGAAAATATTATAAGGAGTTCAAAATTTAAATTTGAAGGGATTTGGAGTAGATTTGAGTTAAATTTCAGAAAAAAAACGCAAGGAAGAAGCCGAAGCTAGTTTTTTGTATAACTATGTATAATCTTGTATAATAGTATATATGAGTGTAGAAACACATCTAATACACTATTATACACTTTTATACACCTTTATACAAGTGTCTGTAAATGAACTTCTTCCACGATTTTCAGTTGCAATTCTTGTTCAAAACCAGTCCAAGTCTCCATTAAATGACTTTAAATTTTATATACAACCTCTTTATACTATTTCTAACTAGTCTAAATAACATCCACTCCAAAATTCTCATAAAATCAAATTCGAAATTTAAACCCACATATTTAAGCTTGTTAAAAATCTAATTTTCACCACCCAAATGGATTTGGTTGTTGAACTAATATTTGAGTCATAGTTGCTGATTCGAAAATTATCTTAAAAGTTTGAGGAAATTTATAATAAATAATTTTAAGAACCTATTATAGTTGAATGTTGAATCTTAGCCTATTATTTTTGGACTAATATGTTGTAAATTAAAATATGGGCTATACAATTGAAAAGTTGGGAGCTCAGTTATTCTAGTATTAAATTTTTCCTTATATTTTCTTGTAATTCCCCGCGCAAAACACGGGTAAATTTATTAGTATAAAAATATTTATAAAAATAATCTCGTCATAGTAAGAAATATCGCCGTTACGACGCCGTTTGAATGTTTTTTTTTTTTCGTTCTTCCTTTTCAACTGCCATCTAGCTTGTTTCCCAAGATCTCTCTGTGCTCTCTTTGATTGAACCAGGGATCAAAGGAACCTCAAAGTCTCAAACCCTAGCTGCACATTTCACTATTAACCACCAAATATGGCTAGATATGATAGAGCCATCACCGTCTTCTCGCCGGACGGCCATCTATTCCAAGTAGAATACGCTCTGGAAGCCGTACGTAAAGGTAACGCTGCCGTCGGCGTCCGCGGTACTGATACCGTTGTCCTTGGCGTTGAGAAGAAATCTACCCCTAAGCTTCAGGACTCTAGGTAGCATTTCGTTTTATTCATTAATCATTTATGCTTTTGAGGGGAATTCAATATCTTAAGTCGGAGTACCATTGTACCATCCCATAATCATTCTTGCTGTTATATGCATGATTTATTGATTTGTATCTTGTTTTAAGATCTAAAATTGCAATACTATGATTTAATGTATGAATGCACAGGGTTTAGGGTTTTAGATTTTCCGAATAGTTACTTTTCCGATTCTAGTTACTTACAATGTATTATCGGGAAAGTTTTACAATTTAACTCTAAAGCTTCTGTCAGCTGGTGAAGTGCCAGTGTGCACACATACTCAATTAGGAACCTTCTTTTTGATGGATAAAGAGTAACTTCTATTGATTGGCCAGCAAAAAGTAAATTCTCTAAAAAGTTGCATAAAAAATAGAGAGGCCATCACAAGTTGTATAATGAGCTAAGGAAATTTACAATGTCGCAACTATCATTTACATCTGAAGGAGCCATGTTACACCAAACCCTAGGAGAAAATATACAGCTGTGCTAGAGTACAAGTATAGAATCTTCTTTTCTCCCAAAAGATCTGTTGCTCCTTTCCATCGGAATGGCCCATCTGATAGCACCTGGAATTTGTGCTCCAGTTAGAGAAGGATGTCTTGTGCAAATTCTTTCTTTGCCAACCTTAAAGTAGATGTAAGGTAGAGGTGGGCATTCACCAATGAAGACCCATGATGGTTGAAAACCAAATTCCATAGATGTTTTGTGAATTTGCAGTGGATAGACAGGTGATTAATATCCTCTTCCTTCTCCTTGCAATGACAACATCTATTGAACAACGGATATCCCTTCTTTGTAGGTTGTTTAGGATAAGACAAGCCTTATTAGCTACTAGTCACGTGAAACAATTCACTTTGAATGCTGACTCTGCCTTATTCTTCATATAGTTTTCCAGGGCCATTGAGGGATAGGGACTGAATTTGCAAGCAAAACATAACAACTTTTTACTGTAAAAATACTGTTGTAATTTCCTTTCTATCTAAGGAGATCCAGTGTTGATTTGGGAGGGAGGAAAGCTGTCAAGCATTCAGAAAATTAAGAAAACTCTCAAGTTCCCAATCATCAGCCATGAACATCTCTGACATCAGCAATTTTGGCTACACATTAGAACTTAGAAGTCAAACTAAACGGCTCCGGGAAGGTATCTTGAGTGCAAATGACCAAGCCAAGAGTCCAACCAAAATTTGATTTTTGCACCATTACCTACTTCAAGTTTTGAGTTTGCTTAAAAGGTTCCCAACCCTAGAGAGGAGGGAGTTGTACCAGACACCCATGAACTAAAGAAACCATGTGTGGTCTCAATAACCGTCTTCCGAAGGGCAGTGCCCTCATAACTGAACCTCCAAAGCTATTTACAAAGTTGACTTTCTTGTGACACTTCAAATAAATCACTTAACCCCAATCCACTTGATTTTTTTCCATGTAATGATGCTCTATTTAACCAAGTTAAAGGATCTCTTTTCCCTGTTACCAAGCCATAGGAACTTTTTCTTATAAATATTCTCTTATTGCATCAGAGAGGGGAAGGGATTGCTACGCTACTGATGGAGTTTGAACCCTCCACTTCAACTGTGGAAGACGTGGAGCTCACCAAGTTAGATAGTCCTCAGCCCTAGCCATAGGAACTCCTATGTAGTTTGTCGAGCCTTTTTGAAACTGAAATTGGCATTGGGAATAGGGACATAAGGTATGTAGGCAAAGAGCCAAATAAATTGTTGATGCGACCTAGACTTCCACCAAGAAAGATATTGCCTTTTCCAGTTTTTAAATTTTGACACCTCTCAAGGACATCATCCTAAATGGAAATAGATTTAAACTTTGTATGTACCCCAGGTGGAAGTCCCATAAATTTGGTGGATCGAGACTCGAGAGTCAGTTTTGCATCCTGGAATACAAGAAGCAAGAAGTGTGTATCGAGAAATTCATTCATTGAGAAAAGGGTGCTTTTGGAATGATTTATTGGATGCTTGGACACTGCTTCAAACAAGAGGAGAATGTCCCTTAGAAAGAGAACTTGTTGGAACTCCGCATTTCACGGAATTAGATTACCATCGGTATACAAAATATGGGTGATATCGAAGTTGTTGGGCAATCTTTGCCTTACTCAGCTTCATACTTAGACCTTCCATTACAATAATAGGAAAGGTGAAGTAGGAACTCATTGCCGTAAGCCTATTTTTGATGCAAAGAATTCTGAATTGGGGGGGGG